>UELW01000456.1:1001269-1267220 GCA_900490495.1 Danionella dracula
CACTCTTGTAAAGTGAGTTTGGGTTAGGGATTGGAGGCTGTTAAAGTTGCTCTTTAAAATAAGTTGGGATTAAGTAAAGTTTAACATTAAAGATGAACTTTTTAAATAATTCAGACTTATGGAAAGGTTGCTGTTAAAACACTCTTTTAAAATAATTTGGGGTAGGGAAAGTTGGCATTGAAAATTATTTTTAAATGAGTTGGTATTAGAGAAAGGTTGCCAACAAAGACACTTTTAAAATGAGTTTGGGGTAAGTTGGTATTTTTAAATGAATTTAGGTTAGGTAAAAGGTTGACATTGAGAAATTTAAAAAAATCAGTTGGTGTTAGGCAAAGGTGACATTAAAGACAATCCTATACAGATTGATATTAAAGTATCAAAGAATCATAATACACAACATGCTTTTTTTTAGATATCAACATGGATACAATGGTCTAATCTTAGCCGTTACATTTAAAACATGCCAAGTGAGTGTTGAGATGTGATAAAATGTATGCTATTTTGTAACAGGAATTTAATCTTTTTGTTAACGTTCATCTTGTTCATATGAAAGGGTCACTTTTCAACATGACCATTAGCTAGTATGCTGTTTGTTTATTTGTCACAGTGAATTATACATTTTATGAGAAAGTCGGTCATGGATTTATTGTAACAGTATTTAGAAATATTGTTCTTGTATTAATTGCCATTATTTTGTGATGTGCTAACATATCTTTCCCAATATCAGTGTTGTTTTTTTCTCTTTAAATCAACATATTTAATTTCGTAATTTGCTCTATCTTGCTGATTTATTGGTAAACGGAATGTAGAAGGACAAAGCCCTTTTGTTTTGTTAAGTACTCAGGATAAGAACAAGTCAAGTCTAACGTGAAGAACACACCAGTTGGAATATGCTACATATGGCATGCATAAATACGACTTTTCTCCCACATTACATTTTGGATATATTATCAATAATTTATTTTATTTTGTAACATATGTTGACCATCTGCTAGAGCATTTCTTCTATTGTGTTTTGAAGCAAACACCAGTTCCAGAACTTCTGCACATAGTACCAAAGGCCTGAAAACTCTGACTTTGTGATGCTGCACACATTACGGTTCAAGATCCTCAATGAAGCAAAGTAAAGCCTGTCAGAAGTGGACGCCTTTAACATATTTGTTATGACAGTTAAAGAAAACAGTACATTTTTAGGACGTTTTTAATTTGCAATTCCCTTTAGAACCTCTACAGAGTGTTTGCTAATTGCCCATAAGTTTTCAATACATTTATTTTTTGTATTTGACAATGGTATCTACTTATTTTTGTATTTATTTATTAGACTTGTATGATATTTTTATACTATATGTTATGTATTATTTTTTGGTTTATTTAGAAAATCACCAACTGGATTTAAAAAATAATATTTTAACATACGCTGGCTAAGCCAGAGTACCAGTTCAATTCTCGTATCCTGAATGGATATTCTAGCTGAGGACGACACTTGTTTTTAACACTTGTCATAATTAAATTCTAACTACATCTTCACAATGTAAGTATAAGCCAAAATGTCCATGAACAAAACTGTAGTCTGATGTGTTTATCTGCTAACTTTATGCAAATAAAACAATTGCAGCTGACTGGTGTAGAAGTCAGCTTTTGAAAGTTCATTGCTAGGCTAATCGCTATCGGCTGTGTGTAAGTGCAAGTCTTTAAAGCAGCGCCAAGGTCGAGGAGTGAATCGAGCTCTTTAAAAGACCACAAATTTCACCTGCCATAAACTGGAGAGAAGAACGAGCCAGCGTCGCTGCCGATTAACCCAGCTGACAATCCTCAGAATGGGAAAATCAATGCCCTTCTGCTGCAGGCTGCTTTTTAAAGAGTCAACCAAACTGAACACTCTGTCTTTATTTCCTCTTGCTTATGTTGTTGATCCACATTCTTTTAGATGCGTTCAAGGGATTGACCCAAGAGTCACCCACAGATGACATGAATATTCCTGCCATGTCAAAATTGAAATATGTATCTGAATCTGTTATTCTATTTGTTAAAATCAAACACAAAATAATTCTGGGGTCCCCTATTCGTTCCCCCGATGTAAAATGAAACATGTATTTCCAGAGTCTGGCTTCATTTCATCAGTATGATTACAGTAGAGTGAAATAGCTAGATCAGAGAAGGATTAAATTCCTTATAAAAACCTTGATCTAATAGAAAAGTAATGTAGCATGAAGATTGGCTTTCAGATGTCGGTAACCCTAGTTAATTCATCGACTGTATCTGACAATTAAAATCATTAATTCTATCCGGATGAATTATGAGGGGGATTTCATTCTCTGAAGCTTCTAAGATCAAGGACACGGGATTGGATTAATCTACAGGATTTTAGCACAACCACACTTGCAGAAATGTTGGAACATTTTTCAATTTGAACAAACAGACTAAACATTATTTATATGTGACGAGAAATACAGGGTGAGATATTGCATCCTCTGAATAGGATGGAGCTTTTGGAGTCTTATTCTCCAGCTTTATTTATTTTTTTATTATTATTTTTTCTGAAAAAAATCATGTTCATGAGTGAAGCATTGTCATCTAGGGGGAGATGAGCATGTTAAATACACTGCAAAGAGCTTCTGAGTTGATGACCATTCAGTGTAAATCTGGGCTTCCCAGAGAAGCCTTGATGAAAATACGCTGTGCCTCGCTACATCGGTTCCCCCTCAGGTAGCAGAGGTTTCTCAGGTTTGAAGTCTGTTACCGTACACTTGTTTCCTAGCAATCCTCCAATCTGGTGGCAAAGTTCCATCTTGCTAGATAAAGTTCTTATTTGACCTGATAGCAAGATTTTTATTTCTGTGGGATATGCTACTTTTGCCCTGCATGCCATGGCCCCCTCCAAGCATGGACACTTCCAGAGAACCAGAGGTGGATTCTCGATGCATCAATTGAGATCTCCAGAAATTTCCTGGAAGGAGGTCTAACTGGAGACCCCCTTACAACAGGCTCCCCAGGAAAGATTACAATTTCATATTGAAATCAGCCACCAATGGAAGTAGGGAAGAACTCCACCAGCAAAATGACTTCTGACCCTCATGTTGGTTACTCCAACTTTTTCATTAACTGTTTACGACCTACTGGTGTCTCTGTTCAAGAGCCAATAAAAACTCATTTTGTATTAATAAGATGTTAAACTTTCAGATAAAGCATACAGTAGTCTCCTGTTGCTCTGTTTTCTCCTTCTATTAAGTCTGATAAATTGGACATCAACTGGAAACGTTTTGATAATCTGAGATGCATAGCATTTTGTGTTTACACTATTCTATAGTATTCTTTTTATTGTCTCCATTTTTATTGCACTCACTCGTTTTATTATTTCTCATTCACATAAATCGAATTACACTCACTCTAACGCTAAATCGATCACTGCGAAAAAGTTGCACCTGCATTAATACATAGAACAAACATAGGAAGGCAGCACCCAAACTGGACATATCCTGATGGCTAAAATTGCAAAGATATGTGATTCAGTTTACTGGAACCAGGGTAATTGTGGTATCTTTATCAAGTAAAAGACCCCCAGCCCTTTGACAGATCACCTAAAGACAGCTTCATATGAAACCACTCTAGCATTTGTTTAAGCTGTGAGTTCCAAGATGAGAATGGTGTGTACATTTAAAGGTCTCATTGACAATTTGTTACCATTCACATTTGGGATGCTGGAACGACATTGGTTTCCTTTCTGCTGTACGCTCTTAGGGTTGATATCTTAAACATGTAGTAGTGACATCAGATGCCTCTGTGACCGGATGGTCTTTGGTGTGGTCTTCTACACTGAAGATGGTCAGCACAGTGGGAACGGTGTATATCAAGGAGCAATAAACTGTGCCTCCAGGCTCAATCGCTGCTTGCCTTTATTATGTCAAACAGTGGACTTTGTCCCTAACAGCCATGTAAATTCATGAGTAGAGGAATCTGGTGAAACCCTTGTGTTGGAGATTGGTGGCTCTACTTTACTGGTAGTATAGCAGACCTGGAAACCCTCTGGCATGTCACAGACAGACCTGTCACAAACCTCGAGGATGTTCATTACCACTGTAGACTGCAGTATTCAAGACTCCTCTCAATAAATTTTATTCGGGTTTGACCTTGATGCATACATCATTGTAACCAACATTCCCCATTTAGTGAATAGAGACATAAGGTCCCTTAATACAGCCTTGTTGTTGACCCTTGTTGTGTAAGTGTCTGGTTACTGTACAAGCAATCTGGGAAAGATAATTAGCATTCATTTTCATTTATGTATTTTGTGTCATGTAAATGTTCCCCATTGGTTCTTTCCAAGTAAATGAAAACCAGCGAGGCCTGTTTCATACCATTTTTGGGGAATGTGGGTTGTTTTTTGTATAAATGTTTTCTGTTAAACAAACCATCATATGGTGTAATTGGTCACCAAAACCCTACAGTATTTGATTGAAATGACAAGATCTTTAGTGTCCCAAAAATGCATTAGTGATTCATTTGTATAATCTGTCTTTGTAAATTTAAGTGCATAGTGTAAGTGTTTGTTGTCTCTCATTAGTTTCCCCCGTCCATGTTTTCATTTCATTGTTAGCTTCATATTTCTATTTAAACCATGTGTTCCTATAAGTTCATTGTTACTTGTAGCCAGTGTAATATCTACTGATCCTTATAGTGTTTATCCTCTACCTTGTCAATATTAAACTGGAGCATGACCAGAGGCACAGTTGTATAAAATTTTATGGTGAAATATTATTTTTGAAAAAATGTTTTTTTTTGTTCATCGCTAAAATTTAAGATTTCTCAGTCAGTTGTGTTGTTTCAACGCAAGATTCATAGATCTGCTGAAATACCAGCTAATAGAGCCACCACTCTCCCCCTCAAGGTTTACATTGCTTCAATGCCCACGTCCACTGCTCGACTCAAAAGAAACACTGCCCACAGCTCTTGGCGATTTATGTGCCAGCATGCCTCGGTCTCGGTCCAGGAACCTGAGACCTTGTGATCCCAGCACATGGCACCCCATCCGCTCACTGAGAAATCCATGCTCACTACTACACACCTAGTGAATTTGCCCATAGGGACACTGGCACAGACAAATTGAATGTTGCTGAAGCATCTCTGATATAAAAAGGTTTGTTGATGTCACGGACATCATCAGTCACATATTCCTGTATTTTTACAGGATGAAAAAGAGTATCAAACATGGGCAGCACAACCAAACATGTAAAACAAGCTTCAGAATGGATAAAGAACTGATTAAGCCAAAATATACAAGCTTCAATGTTATCTGAAAGTCACTTTTCCTCTGCACATGTGAAGAGGAACAAATCATTATGAATAGAGCAGTGGAATGATGGCACTGTGGTAAAACACACATTACTGAGGATCAGCTCATTGAGCAAAGCATGGACAAAAAAGTCAGAGGAAAATAATATGAATAACACCAGAGTATTGGCAAATAATACTGATGATATTTCAACCAGCTGCCTAAACTGGTGAGTGGCCATAACTGTGCCACGGCTGGTCTCCAAGAACAAACAAAAAGCTGCTTGTATTCATGGACTTGATCTGCTTCTCATATAGCATGCTATTCTGACTGAAAAACAATGTTTTCAACAGTGTGAACTTTGGGCATGAATACATGATTTAAGCAAATTGAGTCCAGAGAAGTGTCCAGTGAAATCCAGACAAATGTAAGACATACTGAGCAAAGACTGCCTACACATTGGTTTTCTAGTTGTCAGAGTGGACAGGGATTTTACTTCATTGACTCATTGAAAATAGAAACTAGGAATAGTCAAAACAACCTTAGCTTAACTCTAGCTCAATTATGGGTTTTGCCAAAGAGTAGTGTAGGATGGTCCTGAGGTCCTGTGGATCTGATGTATCTAGCCGAGGTCCTGTGGATCTGATGTATCTAGCCGAGGTCCTGTGGATCTGATGTATCTAGCCGAGGTCCTGTGGATCTGATGTATCTAGCTGTGGTCATGTGGATCTGATGTATTTACCTGTGGCCCCATGGACCTGGTGCATTTACCTGCAAACTTGTGAATCTGGTATATCTACCTGTGGACCTGATGTAACCATCTGTTTTCCTGTGGATCTGGTATTTATCTGTGGATTTGGTGCATCTACCTGTGTATTTTGTTTTTACCTGTGGATATGTATCTACCTGTATCTATCTGGTGCATCTATATGAAGACTTGTGAATCTGCTGTATCCGCCTGTGGATCTGGTGTAATTCCTGTGAATCCGGTGTATCTCCAGGTGGATCCACATTTGGATTTGTGAATCTGTTGTATTAACGTGCGGTCCTGTGGGCCTGGTGGATCTACCGGTGGATCTCCCGGTGGATCTTATGCATCCGCATGTGGACTTGTGAATCTGGTATATCTACCTATACAGATGGTGCTCAATAAAAATGCTCACTTTTGGCCACAGAAGCCGCGGCACAAAGATAATAATGCTTAATTGCCACAAGGTTGCGCCTTCATGTCATAAGCAGACAGTCATCTAAAGTTAGTTAAGCCCTAAAAAGTTTATCAAAGTATAACATTACTACTTTATAAGCCTAAAATTAGTAAATGTCATGTTTTCATACATCCATGTTTTTTATTAATTAAATATTAATGAAAAAAGTCATTGTTTCCACTGTTATATATAAAGCACAGGATTTCTATTGATTACTTTATCAAGTTTTTTTTAAGAATGAATGATAAGCAGATAATGAAAAATAAAACAACAATAAAATATTCAGTTTGTTTGTTTTGAAGATTATAATAACAAAACTCAACTCAACTGGCAATCTAAACTTTAAATTCTTAAAGTTAGATCTTTCTACTTGAGAACACAAGAATGTATAATTACACATTACATGTTTATACACAAGCTTAAAATGGCTAATCGCCTATTTCCAAGATTAACAGATATCCACAGTGAGAGCAGAAATCATTCACTCTGTCCTTTATGAGCTTGGTGTGAAATTGTATATATTAATCTTGTGAATTTTTATGTTCGTTTAGGTTTTCTATTTTTTAAATGAAAGTCTTAGTCTTCTGTTTTTTTTGTGTTTTGGTCAACTTCTGTAGGTTGTGTATACCCTTACTCCTCTGTGCTAGTGGTGGTGCAACAAGAGTTTCAGTGTCTGCCCTGTGAAGCTTTTAAAAACCTTCAAAGGAAACTTGATTCAATCCAAATGTATCCCAATGTTTAAAACTTACAATGTTTTACTGATGATAAATCCAAATAACGTTGTTGTGATCAGTGATGGCTCAATGATTTCCTGGGTAGCAGAAAGGTGAGATATTCAGAGATCTGAGTGTTTCATGTTCACAGGGCAGCTTTATTTGAGAGGTCTTTATTGAATGAAGTGAATCATAGTCTCATCGATTAAGTGTTTATCGGGTGCCATCTTTTCACATACTCATTGCAGCATGATTTCGTTTGGACCAGGTCAATTGCAGTGGAAAATCCCTCCTAAAGCCATTTGTGAGTGTGTACAAGCAATCTCCTGCCGCTTTGTGTTTGGTCAGATTAAACACAGAAGCGAGTGCAGGGAAGCCTTCAGCTGTAAAACCCTTGGCTCTGTGTATTCCATGCTTCTTTTGTGAGTTTTTGATTTTCTTCACATGATTTTGCTCAGGTTTTGCTTGGGTTCACTCAGGTGACTTTGAGTATGAGACATGTTTCACAGCTGGATGGATGCTTGAGAGTTGGCCTGATTCCCACTTAACTCCGAGACTGACTTCACATAATGACAAATTATTCCCCTTTGATAAGTATTTATTTCACTCAATATTCTACAGATGCCTCTTCGGAAACTACACAAAATGTTTTTTTTTGTTTTTTTTCAGAAGTTGGTCATTAGGATAGCCCAAAATGTTATACGATGTAATCCTGTGGGTTAATCTGCGTTCATTTCCAAGTCTGTTTTAAAGACACATCTGTGTAGTTTTAAAAATCCCTTGATTTTGGTAGTCTTATTCAGTTTCTTTGGAGTTTTCTGTTTTATGAATTTATGGTATTTTATCATTTGTTTTATGCTTTGTTTTAATGTGAAGCACACTAGTTGTTTTTAAATTTGCTTTGTTTCTCTACATATTTTGTATGTTCTTGTGAGTGTTTCAAAGAAGTTCTGTTTTGTATTGGAAATAACAATTAGCCGATGGAAATAAATTGCATTTCAGAGTTGAATAGATGTGAGTGAGGCGCACTCTGGTTTAAGAGTTGCTAATGAGACACACTCTAGTAAAAGAGTTGTTAGTGAGTCACACTAGTGAAAAAAGTCCAATTGAGGAGTACTATAGTAAAAGAGTTGCTAGTCAGGAACGCTCTGGTGTAAGAGATGTGAGTAACACTAGCAAAAGAATAGCTAATGAGGTTGACTCTGGCGTAAGAAATGTGAGTGAGGCAAAATGTGTCATAAGAGGCACAAGTGAGGTGCACTTCAGTGTAGGAGGCACAGGTGATGTGTACGCCACTGTAAGACACGTGAGGAGGTGTGCGAGCTTAATTGAGTTAATTCATATGCTATTGTTATTATGTGAAAATGAGGCTTTATTGCCAATCATAGTTTATATTTCAAAGTTTATTGCCAGTCAAATGGTGATGATTAAGACTGCTATTAAAAATGCATCTAGCAATCTCTGCGTTGAACTGTTTCAGCCTGTTTCTGAACTGCCTGTTCGTTCTCTTCTCTCTCTTTCTTACTCTGTTTTTCTCTCTCTTTTTCCTGACACTTGTTCTCTGATAATAAAGGTTATCTTTTACACTGCTAAATGAATGACAGGCGCTTAATCCGGCCACCGGTGCTGCTGTGTCGGTGTGTTTATCAGCATGCTCCAGATGCACAATAATCTGCCTCTCACACTCTTTCTGAGGCACAAACCTGCACCTCCATTGCTGCTTTCTCTCATAAATCATACACCTGACAGCTTCAGCAGGTCTGACCTCAGGAGACGTTCAGATCTTGCAGAGAACCCTGATTCGGGACTTTCAAATGAGAATAAAATTATTTAACCCTTTCAACTCTCCAGGTAACATTAAATGTTTCCTTGGCGTAACTTTGTGACATTTTAAGGTACCTTCAAATATTGACTGAGTTTATTACCTGGAGCTGCACTTTAATGGTTACAGTCAACATTTCACTGGTAGGTCTCTCTGGAGGCATCCTTTTGGTACTGAATTTAGTGTTTATGGGCTTAAGTGTAGCTCTAGTTTCCAGATGCTGTTTTAATCAGCAAATATAGGTGAAATCTGAAATATGCATACACTTTTGCCTCATCCTACATCAAGATAATGACCCAACACACAGTTTAGAATATTTACATAATGTAAAACATGTGTAAAATTGACAGTTTAGAAAAATTTAACAGTTCAGAAACAAATTTATATACACTACAAAAGAAGAGTGAACCCAATCCAGGCATGCTAAGGCTGGTCCAACTAGCCAGTTTTTTTGAAGAAAGTTTAAAGATTTGCTTTTCTTTACTCAATATCTCAAAATCTAAATCCCCTTTATGAACAAATGATGTCTCACTTATAACAGCATAAAGATCTATGCTAAAACACTCTTGATTTTCTCTGAATATATTAGTTTCCATTGCACAGTCCAAACACAAAGTATGGGTAAACTGGTAAACTGAAAAGTCTTCTACAGTATATGGGCCAAAGAGGATTTGATGTAACCCTGCGACTTTCCGACTATTACTACAGCCAGAACACATGCTAACAAAACAAAAAAATGCTACATTTTTATGGAGTGTACTTCCTGTAAAATATTAAATTTGTATTTTTGTTGTTACCTTATCCTATTTGGCATAAACTAATGTTTTTGTAAAAATTTAGTTGAAGTAAATATTTATTTTCAAAATGCAGCATATACTCAATAAAGAACCGCTGTTATGGGTTTTTAAAAAGACACTTCCATGTCATTCACTAATGCCAAGAAACTGACAAAAAAAACAAAACAAAAAAAAAAAAAAAAAAAATATATATAATATATATATATATAATATATATATATATATATATATATATATATATATATATATATATATATATATTCCACCCCAAACATCAAGGTAATGACTCTTGGTTTATTACCGGATCATGGTTATGCAAGCCTTTCACAAAGATTAGCATTCAGGAACACAGGGATTAGCGTGCAGGAAGAGACATATTTTTATAGTTTATCTGTATCTGATTGCAAGAGAATGAATTTAATCTCTGTGGAGAATGAACTGGAACCATATTTTACTGGGAACCCTGAATGATAAGCGCTCACAATGAGCCTCAACCTTTCCTTGTGAGGTTGACTCAAATCTTGACTTTGTTCATGATGAGTTGATTGTACCCTGTTTATTGATTGCCATTGCATTAGAAAGCAATTTCTCTAAACGTGGTCAAAACTGGGCCAAACAAATTTCATTCAGCAAGAATCATAAACTGCTCCAGTTGCATCAGGGGTTTATTACAAACGAGTCACTCAACGAATCATTAAATGCATATTGAAAGAAAACTACAGCTTGACCTTGCATGCATCTCAGCCTGTTGTTGGTAGATAAGATAAGTCTATCTGTGAACATAACAGACATGTACAATACAGAACTTGCAAAAAGCCATTCAAAATAATTTCAAATTAGTTTGCCCCCACTAATGGAACTCTCCATCCCACTGGTGCTCTAATCAAAAATCTTGAAAGAAATTGGCTCCTTGTTGAAAGCAAACAGGTTTTGTTTGCTAAGCAAATAAAATCCAGAAAACAAGTCCAGATCCGAGGAATCATGGAAATGACAGCAAGGGTTGAACCCATTAGTTACGTTTCTCACAGAATTTGTCTCAGGAGCAAAAGTTTGCAAGTGTGGGAGGTAGAGGAACACTTTCCTTCATGTGTTTCCACAGCTCTGTATGAGGGATCACGACGGTAATCTCCGAGTGTGTACAAACACCCTCCTGGAGCATGAACCCTGATGGGAGCAGAAATGTATCATGCTCCAGGTATTTGAATAGTATTACCAGCTTAAGTAATAACACAACTTATTTTGCACGTAAAAATATAATGAGATTATAACTCAAATGAACTAAAAAACTGTATTTGAATTTCTTTGATTAAAACATATTCCAGAGTTAAAACAGAATAACAAATAGTTTTACAGAATCAATGTTGTCAACAATTTTTACATATATTTTCTAAAATTGTTCTAAATCATTGATTATGTTCTATTTATCTATTTAAAACTGTTTTGTGCTGCTCTCAGATTTTGATTTTACCTTCATTAAATGGATGGATTCTTACAAAATAGATACATTCTCAGAATTCACCAACTACATGAAAAAGATGAGAATCTCAATGTGTTTGGTGAAGTAGAAATTCTAACATCAGCAAATGTGTCTGTAGGGCTCTGTTTTATTGGCATTCGGTAACAGCAGATTTTTTTGTTGAATTTTTATTGGAAAACACACAATTTTTCACTAAAAAATAAAAAAGAGAAATCTAAGCCCGAAGACTCACTCAGTTTTTAATACTTAAATTGCACCAAACTAAAGACTTGAAACTTAATGGTTACTTTCGTAACCCCCGTTCCTCAAATAGGGAACGGAGACTTATGTCAGTGATGACTATGGAAAGCTCCACTAAGAGTGCTCTACACTATGCTTCCACACTTCAAAATGCTAATCAGCGAACGCACTGATGGTCACATGGTCACGTTGCCACGCATAAAGCAGATGTAAGCGTAACACAGAAAAGTAAATAAAATTAAATAAAAGTACAAAAATACAGCACAATATAATATAAAATATAGTAAAAGTGTATTTTAAAGACAAAGATTAGTTGTAATAGAGACTTGTGAGAACTTCTGTGTTCAGTAAATGATGTGCAAAAATGGCAGAGGGGTGTGTGAGTGTGGTCACTAAAGTGCCAGTGAATGTCTTTAAAGTGACTTTTACTTCCTTCAAGAAGCGGAAACGCTTTCCTGAACGCAACAGTGAGAAATGTCCACTGTCAGAATGGCTGAGGTCATTCATGATCTTCTTGGCTCTTGTCCTGCACCGTTTGTTGTAGATGTCCTGCAGGTCTGGGAGCTTGGTGTGGATGGTACGTTTGAACGCACCACCCTCTGTAGGGCTCACTGGTTCTGCATGTTGCTGTTCCCAAACCAGGAAGTGATGCTGCCTGTGAGGTGTTATAGACACTGCCAGGCCTTCTTCACGAGGGAGGGGTATGACAGGGCCAAGACAAGTCGTGTGTGATATGTACGCAGTTTTCCACCCTCTCCACTGGATTTGGATCAGGTCCACCACAACAGTATCATCAGCAAACTTAATAATGGTGATCGAGTTAGAAGTGGCCACACAGTCATATGTGTACAGCGAGCACAGCAGGGGGCTCAAAACACAACCCAGAGGAGCTCCAGTGCTGAGACTGGTAGAGGATGAAGTGAGTTTTCACATCCTTACAGCTTTCGGTCCATTAGAAGGTTGGAAATCCAGAGATACAGGGGAGGGCTGAGACCCAGGACCTCCAACTTAGGGTTGAGTGTGGAGGGAATAATAGTGTTGAATGCTGAACTGTGGTCAACAAACTGCACCTGCATTGCATAATTCCCTTTTCTGCAGTCCAGGTGGCTTGTTGTTGTGTGGAGGACTTGTGAAATGGCATCCTCAGTTGACCGGTTTTGTCTGTAGACAAACTGAAGTGTCTGGTAGTGTTGTAGTGATGAAATCTTTCTAAACTCTTTTTAAACACTTCATCACCATTGATGTCAGGGCTACAGGGAGGTAATCATTGAGGCTGGTGGGCTGGAGTTTCGTAGTGACAAGAACAATGATTGCCTGTTTGAATCATGAGGGTACAATGTTCTAGGGAGAGATTGACTATCTCTGTGAACACCAGAGCAAGCTGGTCAACGTAGGCTTTCAGAACTCGGTCCTGCTGCATTCCTGGTGTTCACTCTCTTGAACTCCCTCCTCACATCATGCTCGGAGTTGATGAACGCGTTTACCTCTCTGGCTTTCTCAGCGTGCATGCTGTTTGTGGCACTAACACTGCTAGTGTGATTAGCTGCAGCCTCGAAGCAAGCATGGTGTTTGATAGTCCCTAATCATTTTTAGTCCCTGCCACATGTTCCTTGAGTCACCATATTGGAGTTGCGATTCGAGTTTTTTTTTTGTCATAGCTCCACTTCGCCTCTTTTACTGTTCTGCGCATGCTGTAAGATGCAGCATTGTAGTATTCCGTGTTTGATGCTAGATCATCGTACATGGTTTTATTTACCCATAGTTTCTGGTTGGGAAATGTCCTGGTCATTATTTTCTAAACTGTATCACCTGTCAGTTTCCATATAAATCCCACAACCGCTTACATATAAGTGCTTTATGTCATCAGAGCTGTGCCTAAACTTGTTCCAGTCTGCGTCATCAAGTACATCCTACTAATTGGGTACTGATTGGACCGTCCAGTGGTTTATATGCCACCATGAGGAAGATGGCGGCGTGGTCTGACTTCCCAATTACTGGTCGTGATTGTGCCTTGTTGTCGTTCTTGAATGGAGTGTAGCAGTGATGAGAGCAGATCATGTGCTGATAGAAGGTCAGCATTGCACGCTTGAGGTTGGAACTGTTAAAATCTCCCAGCGCAATGACTGAAGCATTTCAGTTTTGTATTTGTGTAAGTGTAAGTTTAATGATCCATACAAGTCCCATATAGCAGTGATTATGTCTGCTTGAAGTGGAATATAACTGGCAATGTCATGACCGAGCTGAATTCCCAAGGTATATAAACAAGGCGACATTTAATAGTTCAAGATTTGGTGTGCAGGAGCGTGTGAGAGATACAATGCAATTTACCATCAGACACACGCCACCTCTCCTTGACTTTCCCGATTCCATAGATCTGTCCATGTGTTAAACTTAGAAAGACTTGGTCGGTTGTATGGCGTGGTCTGGTACCAATGGGTTCAGCCATGTCTCGGTCAAGTAGAGAAAGTTGCAGTCCCTAATGTACCTCTGGAACTGGTTTTCCATAGACTGGACATTGGCTAACAGGACACTAGGTAAGAGAGCGCGGTTAGTGTGCGCTTTCAGCATGTTTCTGACTTCGGCTCTTTTCCTCGTTTCCCTTTGTTGTTCCTCAGGATGTTGCTCGGTAAACATGGGTCTGGGGTTAAAAATGGTGAAAGGTGAGTGCATTGTGCACCAATGGACATAAGAATGGTTTTATCATATGTAATTATAGCCATCTTGCAAAAAGAAACTGGTATAAAGGTTTTAAAAAATTTCCAAAAGTAAGCCAGGTTTGATCAGAGCAGATAACTTCACCGGCAACATCTTGTTAACTCCTCCTGTTGTGAAGCTGGAGCTGTACCCAACCCCTAGGTAATCAGAGTTACTTACGACTTTACAGTTAAATAGGGTTACATACTGTAAGTCTCTGTTCCCTATTTAGGGAATGGGGTCATGAAAGTAATCATTACGTTTCCCATCAGTTGGTCACTAAGACTCATGTCAGTGATGACTATGGGAACACTCTGCAAAACATCACACCCTAGGTCCTTCCGCATCGGCTACCAGGCAAGGTGAACACAGCTCAGTAGTCTAGCACTGTGCGGGCCCTCCTACACCCTGGTCTTTAAGTATAGACTTAATTTTCAATGGGCAATAAATTCTCTCATTCTGACTTATACCAGAGGAGGGATCTGTTCTTCCCACCTCGAAGGCTGGACTTCAGGCAGTTTAATACATGTATGATTTCAATACAATGTTATGTATTGTGCTGTGTTTTGTTTGTTTCTGTATGTACTCTTTTGCGTGCTCTCTCTCTCTCTCTCTCATCTCGATACGGATTGGTGTGTTATCATACATCGGAAACAACCAATCATCTTCAGGCAACAACGATGAGTCGTGCTCTGCTGCAGCAAATCGGAAGAGGAGGGCGGGATATAAAAGACGCAACTGAAATCGGCTTTTGGAGAGAAGCATACTGTGATTGCTCTCTCTTGGTTTTCGAACGAGTGAAAAGTTGTGTAAGGGTTACTCTTTTTGAGTGGTGTTGAAAGTTTTGTGAAGTTGTGTGTGTGTCTTTCAGTGGTGAGTTTACCTGATTGTTATTGTTTTGGTTGTGTGGCTTGGCGGTTTCTCTCCGTTGCCGAAGGGTGGCAGAGGGCTAGGGAAGCACGTCACGTGACATACACTTGTTAGGGTAACTCCTCTGTTAAACACACTAGGTAAGTGAAGTGGGTGTCTTTCAGTTTGTGTTCTTATTTCTCTAGTCAGAGTAGTTATTTAGTTTTCATACTGTGATTTAGTTAGATAAGAGGGTTTAACATTTAGTTAGCTTTATTGCTATTTTTGTTTACAGACACCACTTCAGTCCTCTGTTTATCCCTTCTCACTGTATATAGCTCATATTGTTTCTGTTATTGTTATATTGTTGTTGTGGATAATTTTGGTTTCACTGTAAATAAATTCCCTTACTTGTGTTAAATTTGTTGTTTGCCTTCTTTCCTGTGTTCTCAATTGCCAGCATCTTTTATTCACCCGAATCTGTTCCTCTTGATTTGATTTAATTTAATAACATCCATCTTTTATGATACTTCCCTATCCCAGACCTTACCACCACTGGTCGTAACAAGGGACCTACGGACAATGTGCCTTGAACCACTGGGGAAAGGTCTTCTTAGAGGTAATATAACATAGATGGAACTAGCTAGAGTGATATTTTTCAAGAGTTAGTCTTTCGAGGAACTGTTCGGTCCTCCTGTGCCCAGGATAATAAAAAGATTCAGCCAGTAGTCCCTCATAGAGTGGACACACATGGACAGACGTAGGAATACTCCACTTACTCCCTTTGGGGTGAGAGGTACAAAAAAGCTGGAGATTATCACCAGGGGCAAAAATAGTATCACTAAGAATGGCTCAACCCAAGCTGGACACCCTTTCATACATATCAGACAATGCTACCACCACCTAGCATGGCTGAATAGACGAATTCATTGCTCAGGTTATAGTACCTGGTGAAGTTATTAGGTGTTGACCAACCCGCTGCCTTTCAGATCTCTGCAAGCGGAGTACCTCTTGCCAGCACCCAGGAGACCGTGACACCCCTTATGGAGTGGGCACTCTCAACTGCAGGGGGCAAGGGACATTGGACACTGTGTATACGGTAGGGATGTCCTCCACTAGTCAGTGGGCCAACTTCTGTTTGGAGACAGCCTTCCCTATCGTCTGCTGTCCTCCAAAGCATACAAAGAGCTGATCAGAACTTCTAAGGTTGCAGGTCCTTTCCACATAGATCCTCAGTGCTCAACTAGGCAATTGGGACTAGGGGGTGTTACTGCCTCCTCTCCGGGAAGAGCTTGGATGTTCATTTAAAGGGGATGGTAGGAACCTTGGGCACATATCCAGGCCTGGGTTCAGAATTACATGAGTATCACCAGGTCTGAACTTAAGCAGGTCTCATCAACAGAGAGTGCCTGCAGATCCCCCACCCTCTTGATCTAGGCTTACGCGACCAGGAGCGCTGTCTTAATTGACAGAAATTTAAGCTCTACTGATTCAAGCAGCTCGAATGAAGGACTTTGAAGTCCTCTAATGACAATGGAAAGGTTCCAGGAGGGAATTAAGAACGGCCTAGATTCCCTTCTGAGGAATCTGACCGGTAACTCATATCGTCCCAACGTGTTGCCTTCAACCAGAAGGTGATAGGATAGGCAGAAATCACAGCAATGTAAACCTTCAGGGTGGACGGAGACAGTCCTCGATCCAGACCCTCTTGCATGAAGGTTAGCACGAGTTCAACGGGGCTGCTACTCGGGTCTACTTGGCGAGAGTGACACCAGTCGATGAACCGACCCCACTTGCCAGCATAACAGACCCTAGTAGAGGGAGTTCTGGCAAGACAGAGAGTTTGAACCACAGCCTGTGGCATTACCCGGGGTCCTTTGCGGCATGATGTGCCAGACGTGGAGATTCCAGAGGTCTGAATGCAGGTGTTTGTGCCCACATCCCTGGGTCAGAAGGTCTGACCGCAGAGGAACTGGCCAGAGAGGGACTGTCATGAGGGAGTTCTACGAACCAAGGTCAGTTGGGCCAATAAGGTGCCATCTAGGACCTCTGCCTCATCCTTCCTGATCTTGCACAGGAGGGTTGCAAGGAGGCTCACTGGGGGAAATGCAAATAGGCATTTCTTCCTGGGCCAGCAATGTGCCAGCGCATTCCGAGAGGAGCCTGGGACAGAGCATAGAACAGCCAGCACTGAGGATTCTCTGGGGCGGTGAACAGGCCTACCTACGCTATACAAAATCGTTTCCAGATCTGCCAGGGGATGGAGTCGCCATTCTCCTGACCAGGGTTTCCACCGAGACAGTGCATCCGCTGTCTGATTCAACCTGCTGGGGATATGGACTGCAACTAGGGACAGACCCCAATGCTGACTCCAGAGAAGCAGTCTGCGAGCGAGAGTCGACAAACGGAGTGAGCGTATCCCTCCTTGTCAATTGATATAACGCCACCACCAGCAGTGTTGTCCATCCTGACCAACACGTGATGTCCCTGCAGCATTCTCCATAAGTGCTTCACAGCTAGGAACACTGAACATCACTCTATGTGATTTATGGTCCAGGAAGCATGTTTTCTTGGTCCACAAACCCTGAGACTTTGTGCTTTCCGGCATACAGCACCCCAACCCAGTCCTTGAAGCATCATAGTTACTACTACGCGTCTGGCAGGTTCTTCCAGGGGGACACCGGCACGGAGGAACCAAACATCTTTCCAAAGGTGCAGGTGGCAACAAGGTGTTACGTTCACCTTCAGCCGCCCTGGGACACCATGCCTCGCGACAGAACTCGGAACCTGTGAGCCAAAGCTGGAATAGTCTCATATGTAACAAGCCAAGCGGAATAACCGCTGCTGCGAAGCTATATGAACCACTAATCTTGTGTAGACTCTGTGTGCTGCCTTCAGCAGGCTCAGGGTGCGCTCTAGAGAGAGGCGTGCTTGCATGTTTAATGAGTTTAGCTCCATAAGACCCCAGGGTGGCATGAGACCCTGTCTCTGTGGCTAATCAACTGGGACCCCGCATCTTCAGTGCTTGAACTGGGCAACTGGGACCAGGGGTTGGAACTGCCTCCTCTCTGGGGAGAGCTTGGAGGTTCACTACCTGAGTTTAGAAGGGGGATGGTAGGAATCTTGGGCACAAATCCAAGCCCAGGCTTAAGAGTAACATGAGTATCACCAGGTTCTAATTTTAAGCAGGTCTGGTCGACAGAGAGTGCCTGCAAATCCCCCACCCTCTTAATCCAGGCTAATGCGCCCAAGAGCGTTGTCTTAATTGACAAAAATGTAAACTCTACTGATTTAAGTGGCTTGAATGGAGGACCTTGAAGACCTCTAAGGACAATGGAAAGGTCCCAGAAGGGAACTAAGGATGATCTAGATGTGTCGGTAACCCCGCATCTCTGGAACCGCATGCGGCTCCCTGGAGCTTTTTCAAAATATTTGAAAATGGAAAAAAGATGGGGAGGTAAATATTTTTTATTTTAATGTGGTTTCTATAGGAGGACAAACATTCTTAATGTTTTCCAATGCTGTAAAAGAGTGTAGAATAAATATTTAATTTCAACAATTCTGTCAGCAAAGATTTATGTCATAGCCTGCAATACATGTTTCTATCAGCGGTGCGGGATGCCAGACAGGTGGCTGTCGTAAACACACACAAAAAATGACATCAAAAATCTGATTTCTTAATTGCATTTCGTTCATTTCTGTAAAGCAATGAACATCATTTATTAATATTGTAATGAAGTTAAAATTGAGGGCGGCATCATACAACAGAGTAGTCATGTGGTGTGTCATTCTATACAGTATGCACTGCAGGGAAAAATAGACATTTAATCATGAAGATTCATTATGTATTCATAACTAACTTAGTCCATTTTTATAGTAGGCTAATAAGATACATACAGCATACAGTTGCCTTCATTATAATTAACTTGTGTCATCCCAACGTGTTGCCTTCAACCCGAAGGTGATCTCGACTACGTAAACCTTCAGGGTGGATGGAGACAGTCCTCGATCCAGACCCTCTTGGAGGAAGTTTAACACGAGTTCAAAGGGGCAACTGCTCAGGTTTACTTGGCAAGAGTGAAACCAGTTGATGAACTGACCCCACTTGCCAACATATCAGGCCATGGTAGAGGGAGCTCAGGCAAGACACAGTGTTTGAACCACAGAGTGTGGCATTAACCACGGATCTACATGCACCAAAACTTAAATGTGTACAGGACGTGGAAACAGGCACACAGTAGGTAGTTTACACTGACTCAAACAACTCTTGTCTGACTGGGAAAGAAAAAAAAACAATCACATTCAAATGTAGAACTGTTTTAGTTAAAAAAAAGATAATTTGCTGTGTTTTTTTAGGTTGTGTGAGAAAAAAGACAGACAAGCAAGATATATAACAACCTATACAACCAAACATTCTATTTCAGTGACGATCTACTCCAATAAAAGTAGAATTCCACTTGATTGATCACAACAGCATCTCTGTCAAGTAAGCAGTGTCCTGTGGCATCCAGCTTGTTTGGTAAAAGTGTGTTAAAAGTTAATGCATGAGTGAAGTAAATAAGCCTTCACAATAACTGGAGAATTGTAGCAACTAGGGTTTTATTTAGCAATGGAAAAGAAATAAAAAGCATGCCCTGGACATGAATTGAACACTTACACTGAGCAAGAAAGAGACCCAAGAACCAACAATTAATTATAGCTGGTAAGCAAAAAACGTCTATGCATAAAGCTAATATTAACTCTAGCAGTACCACACTGAAAAAGGAATACATAAAGTACTGTCAACTGTTGTCTTGTGATTTGGAAAATTGAGAAATAAAAACATAACTAACAAAGATGTTTATAGCCACCAAGACTGTGGGTAACCTCTCTTTTAATGGATGGAGAAGCAAACTGAATGAAAAATGTTTTGATAAAAAAATGTAATTACCCTGATTAACCTTCAAACAAACTCAAACTGATCTGCAGACCCAGTGTCAGCTCGCACTCTCCACCACCATAGGACTAAAAGTTGGTATAAGCATCATGAGCAAAGCAAAGAAAAGTCATTAAAAAACAAGCTGAGAGTTTGACAAAACTTATGTGACAAAACAAAAATATTTCTGAGACAACGCAATGTAGTCAGAGAAGATAAAAAAAATGCTTTTTGGTAAGGGGGGGGGGGGGGGCATGCCTATAACAAAGGTTATATTCAAGCATGGTGAAGGTTCAGTAACGTTTACGGTTGCTTTGCTTCTTTTGGCAGTGGATGCCTTGTTTGTGTGAAATGGATAATGAAATTCGATGATGACAACGGTGTGTTATTCATGTAAAACTAGCGACTATTTTTGTGAAATACATAACTTTTTATGACCTATTCATGCATTCATGAGAATTACACAAATACCATTTATGGCTGTCTTTATCACACTGGCAGCTATCTTGTGTAATAAGCAGTGTGCCTATATCATGCACTGCATGCTGGAAAATCCGTCTCAAGCTCTGTCTGAAATTGGACCAGAGTTTGACTGAAATGACCCACACATATTTAAGCAAGACAAGGATGTTGAAACACACTTGAAAATACACTCGAACTTGTTGAACAAAGTGATGGAGAACTCACATTTGAGTCATATAGAACACCCGAGGAAAGATCTCCAAACTGGATGAAATGGAATAAATCAATTATGCTGTGTGTAATTTGCATTAAAAGAGTGTAGATGTTTCAAAATCGTATTTACTACATTTTGCATTTGCATTCAAAAGACTTTATGCGGTGTTCCTCTCACTTCTTTCAAAAGTTGCAGGCATTCATCGGTTTAAGAGAGAGCTTAAGTTTTGCTGACTACACCTACAGACGCACATACACACACACACGCACACACACATCTCAGTCAGGGTTTATTTGCTGAAACCTCCTTCACACACTAGTGGATCCCATCATTCATTAAGAGAGAGAGAGAGAGAGAGAGAGAGACCCCAGAAAGCAAGGACTATTTGGGCTGAGCACGGCTGCCCCTTGGCTCAGACTCGAGCTCTTGCGCTCTGATTCCTGTTTGAGTCGGCAACGATGCATGCTCACAAGTCTCCCGGTTGAAGACTTTGGGAATGATTCCTTTTAACAGAGTGAGCTCAGAGGAGAATCTGCTGCTGCCAATGACTAGAGTGGATTTACTTGTTTCACAAACTCTTTATATTCAACATTAATAATCTTGTACTATTTTGATAGCTTCATAAATCTTGTGATTTTCTTCATTTGCAATCCTATGGCAAATGTAAAAACACTGTGATTTATGAAGACATTTTGGCAAAATAAGGATTCATTTAACTTACGATATTTCATGAAGTGCTTATAATTAGAAATTTTTTTAGAAGTCTTGCATAGTTTCTTATTTCCAGAAGATGTGTTTTTTATTCATTTTGTAGCATAGATAAATCTTGCGCATGCTTAGCTATTGAAAGTCTACTTGACATAACAGACAAATCACAGGATCATTGTTAGCAAAACAAAAAACAAACTTTCCCAGAACGTAAGCGACGTAAATAAAGACTGTTGAACATATCTTTAATCAAAGGTAAATATTGGAAAACATTCCTATTGTAAAGAAAGGATACTGATTATCCCAGACTCAGGGGTCATAAAATTATGTTTAATCACATTAATTCCGTTTGGGGTTTGAGCCTTTGTCTATGTTTATGGTTTACTTTAAAGACTGTTATCGCTGATTTAAAGTATGATTTTCTATTATTTATGTGTTTTGGAAAGGCTTAACATGGATCACACTTGCATTACTGTGTTGTTCAAGATGTGTGTAAGCTAATGTGTTAGCCTTAAATGTGTTGACGGTTTTCAACTTTTTTTAAACATAGTATCGTTAAACTTACCATTTTTCTCAATTTTCGAATTAAAAATGGAACAATTTTACTTTCAAATGGAAGTCTAACTCTTATGAATGAACAGAATGTTGGCGATACCACCTCACTTTTATTTGTATTCTTCTTTATAAGTTTTACAGGTTTGGGATGAAAATATCTAAACAATATGTCAGGTTCTTCAAAACAGTAAAGATAAGATTTTTAATGTGTTCTTTTAAATGTAATGATGATGTTAAATATATGAATATACGCATTAAAAAAAACATTAAGGGAATGAGGAACAAGCAGTGTTATAGTCTCCATAAAGGTTAGGTCAGGGTAGATCCGGTAAGTCACTCGTTGTAGCAACATCCTGGAATTGGCGTGCCTCAGTTCTACTTGGAGAGAAACTATGAGGATTTTAACTTAAATGTTTTCAGATGTGTCTTAGGAAGGACAGATGGCATGCATCCAGGCTCATTAGTTGTTGGTTTTTCTTTGTCTGATCAATATATTATTCATCTACTTGTCAACGTGAAAGATTTAAATCTGGATCTTCACTCTCGCCTCTCTGCTTCCTGTCTCCAGACAGTTGACTACAACTCTGAAGCTTGACCTCTGCTGTCTCCAGCTCACAGCAGCAGCTCAACAGGACTGATCTTTGAGTTCTGCTGATAATCCTCTAACCATCAGCATCTTTATAATCTGTTCTTGACTCCTACCTCCAGAATTGAGCCCAGTTTAAAGACATCAATTTATAATCAAGCCCCCACAACCTTGTGTTTTTATTTTTTTTAGTTCTGTGCCCTCATGCAATCGTTTGTTCAAATCATTTCACATGTGGGGGTAGGGTATAGGAAAAAAAACTGCCATGCTAAACAGCTAGGAAAAGCTGCACGCTAGTACACAAGCAGTCCTGAGACATTAGCTGCAAGTAACAGATAACACACTCCACAGGACAGCGCAGAAACAGATGTTGCCTGTGAAAGAAGAAAATTAAAAGAAAAAGTTTTCTTTTCTACCTTTGTTTCCAGAAACTACAATGCCCAAGAGCGTTACAAAAAATCCTATTGCACTATTTAACTAATTGAACTCCACTGCAGAGAAGAGACAATGAGAACGTATATTGTTCAGTGGGGCAATATCAGGCAATGATTTTGAAGCAATATTTTATCTAAAAGATACTTAATTTACATGTAGAAGACAATGCGCGATGAATTGAAATATAATCACAATCACAATTTGCATTAATATAATGTTCATACCCTGATTTCCCATGTATTTATTTGACTTCCATTTTTGAGTGACAAACGTTGAGTCACGCATCTATGCATATTTTCTTCCCAGAATATCGCAAGGAGAACGACCAATGAAAGCTGGATCACATGAGTGGACCATAAAAGAGCAGCTGGGCTGCACTCGATACATGATACAGACTCATGACAGGAAACCTTAGTAATGAAAAACATGTTCAAGAGCCTAGAAAAGAAATATGGATATTTAGAAGCCTTTCTTCAAGAGTTGGTCGACAAAGCCCACAAACATTATAAAATGGCCGGCAGTGTGACTGTCCAAGAGTAATAATAGGAAGTTTTGTTAATTATTGTGAATCGTTCTTTGAATGTTATTTGTTTGAAAACATTTATCATTTGAACGATTCATTTATATAATTCATATAGAATCAAAATTTGACCAACTTGTAAACCATCAAAGACCCAAAAATAGAACAAAATACAAGAATCTGGGTAAATTAACATGCTCACTTGTGTCTTGTTATTATCAACAGTGTAATCCAAGGAACAAACAAAGGAAACAAAGGTGTGAAGCTAATGAAAAAGCTTCTGCAAGAAGCCATCAGAAGGTTTGTGCCAATCTCATCTGTGTTGACCCTTTAGTGATGCGGCACACCAGCCAATCAGTACTCGCTCTCTCTCTCTCTGTCTGCCTACAGAGGTTAAGACAATCAATGGCATCTGCAGATTAGCCTGGGAGTTGATCAAAAAGAAACATGGCACATCAACAGTCTGGGAATATTTGGGATTTGAACCATAGAAAACTAAACCAAAAACCTTGTCCAGCAAGACTTATTCGTCTTTGTTGCCATAAAGTGCTTTAATACCAACAAAACCAATATAGATGCTGGTGATTTGCCATCAAGAGCTGGTAAGCAGCATCAAAGCACAATTTCAGGTATTGCAGGCTGCAGGTCACATTAAGTGAAAAGAGCTCAGAAAGAGACTTGGAGATAATCAATACAATCAAGTTGCTAATAAACGTTTCGTCCTTTTTCAATGGGAGAGAGAACAACTCTGACAAGAGCCGCGGAAAATGATTGTGCGTACACCTTAAGAGGTGCTGCCTCTGCGTTGTCTGATGAGGCAAGCTTCAGACAACTTCAGAACGTTACGTCATCTGAAGTTATTTAAGGTCAGGCCCCAAGAGAGAACCCTTGTCTTTAATGCTCTTGAAGAGTGGAGACAAAGTTTGAATTTGTGTAATCAGCTGACAGACCCAGATTGTAACTGGTTATTGACAGACTATGTAATAAAAGGGTTATGAAGTTGACATCCTCTCATAACATCTCTATTGAACATGCGGATTTATCCAACATGATGCCATTTTATTGTTTGCCATCAAAAATCAATAAACAATCATATTTTGAATTTAGATGATTTCTTCGTCTTCAGTTTCCATTACGTATTTAACATTTTACATTTACAAATTAAAAAACGTTTCAGTCTTGTATCACTTGAAATTGCGATAAATCGTGATTAATTAAAAAAGTGAGATTAATTAGTATTTGTTTTTATCGATTGAGAGCACTAATATATAAATATACACAAGCACATATTCAAAAACATTCTCAGATCTATGCAAGATGCATAATGCAAGATCTATGATTGAGCAATTGAGTGTGAGCCTCATAGCCCCAAGTCTCATCATGACAAACCATGCTAGGGACAAACATCATGGGGTGAGTGATTGAAGAAGCGTGGAAATATAACCGTCAGGACTGTGTTTCTATAGTAAGTGCAAACTTGAAAACACTATATACTTAATTTTGGTCACCATTATTTGTACCGCAGCACAGTACAGTACAGTAAAACAGTACAAACATTTGCAGAGTTTGAAAGGCTGACCAATAACATACACAAATAACTCATAGACAACAGGATGTTCAGGTAGAAATAACTCTACAAAGCAAAACTAAACAACTAGCGACTGAACAAGGCATCAATCACTGTTACCAAAGGCAATGCCTTGTGAACAACAATACTACCATAATATGTTTGTCTCGGCAGCTGGCTAAATCTAAAGCAATTCTCTCAGAACTTTCAGTTTGATATTATTCTACAGTTATTTATAGAAGTCCTGTGAAAAAGAATGTTTTTATAATAATTTTTGCACTTTCATTTGTGTTTTATGTCTAAATATCCAATTGTGCAAACCCATGTACAACATTTAAAAAAATTTGGGTAAATTGCAGTATACTATTTTAAGGACATTTTAATTAATCACCAACACTACTTTACACAAAGCTAAAACATTAGCAGTTACTATAGCAACATTTTATACCCCTTTTTGGGGTCAGAAGCACCACTCTTCTTTATAAAACTTAGTAGCTCTTTGAGGAAAGCAGCTGCTGTAAGGTACTGTGTACCATGTGCAAGCACCTTTATACACCACCTCACTAAGAGATATTGCATTTTAATGCTGTGAGAAGTTGGAGCAAACAGAGGTTCAAAAGTTTAAAAATCAAATCCAAACAATGAATAATAATAATAATAATAATAATGCCTTCAATTTATATAGCGCTTTTCAAGACACTCAAAGACGCTTTACAATTATCAGAGCATTATTCATTCACTCCACGTTCACTCTCTGGTGGTGATAAGCTACCATGGTAGCCCTCAGCTGCCCTGGGGCAGTCTAACGGGACGTGGCTGCCATTCTGCGCCTACGGCCTCCTGCCCACCACCAAACACACCCCACCAGTCACACACATCCATACTGGGCAATGTGGGTGAAGTGGCTTGCCCAGGGCCACAACGGCAGAATGGCCCTAGCGGGGATTGAACCACCAACCTTCCAGTTACAGAACGACCAACTCCACCACTGCGCCATCTTTAAGAGATTCACTACCCTATCAGACTTATTTTAGCCATTTTGGCGACCCCACATCTCTATATTGAAAGCAGGAATAAAGTTAAAAGAGAGTTGAAATGATATTACAGTGCTGACAGACATGGGGTCAAGCCAAATTCTTATTGAATTTTTTTTTTGATTATTTGGTTTATTTACAATGTTGATTTGAGTAAAACATTATCAGTATATTTGTAAATGTTCAATAAGTTTTACTTGTTTTCCAATTTTCTTACTCACAGTATTGTCTTGATGTATTTTGAACATTTTAGTCAATTATTTTAACATTCACATTATTTCACCAACGAAGTTGAAGATAAAAATAGTAAATCCATGATTTGCTTAATTAAAATTTTACATTGTCTTGCATGTTTTTAACTAAACTAGATAGATATTTTCTTTATCACACTCCCATATGGGTTTTTCTTAAACAATTACAATTGTGATTTCCCAGTCAATCCTCTCATCTGCCAATCAGCATCAAGCACTTAACAGGTGACATAATAGAATGTACAAAAGCCAATCAGATTCAAGCTCTCATTATCAGAACTTTAACTAACTTTTAATCTCATTTGAGAATCATTCAGCCAATCAAAGTACAGCATTTCACCTTCGAAATTTGTGCTGACAATCAGAGTCCAGCACTGTAGACAAACCATTAGCTTATAAATCTAAACTTTTTATAGAATAATTCAAAAACAGTTTTAAAAGCTTAGTCCATCAGAAAAAAATATAATGGGGTAAGAAATGCCTCAACGACTTCAATAACAAACGCACCTATTTATAAATGATGAAAAACAAAAAACAAATAAGTGAACATAAACGAAAAGGTAGCTTGTTTTTTCAGTGACAGAAACAAATGAAACAAGAAGCAAAGAACCATCCAAATCAATATCTACGTCCTCCACTACTGTTTATCCTTAATATAATCCATCGCTTGCGCTTCCATTCATCTCCTCAGATCCACTGAACAAATACAACCAGAGATAATGCATCCCTGAATCCATCTATTCACCTTCAGCCATGCTCTAAACTCATCCGCTGGATTATTACTCAACACTGAAGAGGATTGAGGAGAACAGATCAATAACCAACAGCATCCTGGTGCTTCATTATCATAATTAATAACCTCTCATTATCTGCAGTGATGAATTACTCTGGGGATAACAAACCAGAGAAGAAAACAATACAAATGACTTTAGACAGTGGGATTTCTCCAGCAAAAAAATTATGTTTTGTTCCTGGGTGAATGTTCTTTTGAATCTCCTCACAAACTCAAAGAGACTGACTGAGAAAAGAGTATTTCTAGAAGGAAAGAAAGAGGGTGACTGTGGTAATTTGGTAATTTCACCAGACATTAGTTGACTGTTGACAGCGTAAAAGCCTCTTGAGGGGGTCATGTGGAGTAGATTTTAGTTTTGGGAAGACTTGTTCCTTTAACTGCTCCTTTGTGTGTGCAAGGGCAAATTGAACATTCAGCGGAAACTCTCTGGGGCTACCCGTGCAGGTTCATTTCAGGTTTGCTGAGCTCAACACTTTCTATTGCCGTGTTTCTGAATGTGGTTCTCCTGCAGCATGTCGCTTGGACCACTGTTCCTGTGACCTTGTGGCTAGATCTCCAGCTGAAAGCTAAGAACATGGGTCCCAGCGCAGTAGATGCTTTGAGGAATGACCCAGAGCCACATTACACTTAAACCAGCACAGCATAGTAGCTTCTCAAGAGACTCGATTAGGAAATTACCCTTCCCCCAACCAGCAAGTTTCAATCAACCTGTCTTCAGTCTCTGTTGAACTCTTCAGATTCTGTGGAATGTTTTACTTTTCCAACAAATTCAAAATGGTATGTGAAATGTTTTTATTTTCAAAGATAAATTTACAGTTGTTTACACGTTTAGAGTTAACTGTCTCAATGACAATAGGGCTTGCTTTTAAAGCAAATGAACTCTGATATCTCATGACAGAACACAAGCTAAATTCATTTCATTTAAATATTGTTATTCATGCTCAAATGACGCTACAGCTACTGCTGCTGCCACTGGCTCAGTGTGCATCCATTACTAATCACTAAGTACTAATTACAACGACTCCCCTTCCTGCACTTTTATTCATGAATTGACGTCTCATTTAAACACATCTTTCAGAGTCATTCCAGGTCAAACTCCCAGAAACAAACAAGTACACTTCTAGCCCCACTGCATTATATAAAATGACAGTTATACCTGTGCAGGACTCTTGTGTGCCTTATACAGAAGAGAATAAAGAATTGGACCTCTGAAAAGATGTCAAGTACTGATGCCGTTCATTTCGTTTAAGGCAGGGGTCGGCAACCCGTGGCTCTGGAGCCGCATGTGGCTCTTTAGCGCTGCCCTAGTGGCTCCCTGGAGCTTTTTCAAAAATGTTCGAAAAAGGAAAAAATAAAAGGAAAAAGGTAAATATATTTTTTGTTTAATATGGTTTCTATAGGAGGACAAACATTCTTAACATTTTCCAATGCTGTAAAAGAGTGTAGAATAAATATTTAATTTCAACATTTCTGTCAGCGAAGATTTTCGTCATCACCCGCGACACACGCTTCTATCAGCAGGGGGTGGGATGCCAGGTAGGGGGCTGTCGTAAACACACCGGCGGCTTCCCAAAGAGAAACATAACGGAGGAGCACAGAGGATTCAACGGTTCTTGGACCGAATCGTTTGCATTCATTGGCGATGCGGAAGGATCTCCTGAATGTTTGCTCTGTAGTGGGAAGTTGTCTAAAAACAAGAGTAACGTGGAGTAGGCACGCACGTATTTAGTTACAAAGTGGCTGTGACTTTATATACTTTTTTTAAAAAGGCTGCTGTTTTATTTTTATAAATGTATGCTGCGTTTATTCGCATTGTTTGTTGCCCAGTTAAGGGGCACGTTATGCACATTCCATTTTGATGTTGTTTTTGGGAATCCTCAAAATAAAAATTACATCAAAAATCTGATTTCTTTATTGCATTTCTCTAATTTCATCAAACCAATGAAACATAATTCATTAATATTGTAATCGTACAACAGAGTAGTCACGTGGTGCGTCGTTCTCTACAGGATTCACTGCAGGGAAAATAAACATTTAATCATGAAGGCTCATTATGTATTTGTAGCCAACGTAGTCATTTTTATAGTAGGCTAATATAGATACATAAAGCATGTGTTGCCTTCATTATAAGGCTTATACAAGGCTTTTAATTTTTTTGCGGCTCCAGACCTATTTGTTTTTTGTTTTTTTGGTACAATATGGCTCTTTCGACATTTTGGGTTGCCGACCCCTGGTTTAAGGCTTTGGGGATTACTAAATTATTCTTATTAACTACATCACTCGCATAAACTGCATACAGAATACTCAATCTAGATTGTAATAAAATAACAAACTAATACCAAACAATAATACATGACTTAGGTTAATATTTTACATTTTTAATTGAATGAATACTTTCACATTATCTGCAGTGTTGAAAATTACCAATTTACTTCGCAGAGTTGAAGATATTGAAGAGGCAGCCTATTCCTCAACGTTACTATTTTTGTAGAAACATTAAAAAGATTTACATTTACATTCACAATTTTCATCTGTATATAATTTATATAAATATGTCAAAAAACAATAATACAACACAATACTGATAGTATTGCATTTGTACTCTTACTGAACTATACAACCTTTCATTGCAGGGCAGTGATTAGTTTCCAGTAGCTGCTCTTGAAAGAGCACAATCCTATCTACATCAACACCAACAAGTTTCAAGATCAAATCAAAGATCAAGGAGACAAAGAAGCCACACAGCCAGGAGAAAAGACATAAGCCATGAATGGATGTAAGAGCCATACATGGGTTAGTATGTTTTGGAAATTTAATTAATGAGTGGAGTATAAAAGAAGAAACCTTCGCTGTTCCTGGATGGAAGTTTGCATGGTTTTTGACTGCTGTTTCAACTATACTACTACTGGAAATATTGAGAAGCAATAAAAATACATTTAAAAACATTCGCCTGGGTAGACAGTGTTTAATGCACATCAGCTAAACCTTCCAGTCTCACCAAGCTGCGCTTGGCAGCTAAAATGGATTTGATTTGTTGAGATACTAAATCTCAAAACTGAACGAACATTAAATAAGATTAGAACAATCTAAGTGAACATGTAAACAGAGTGGAAACCAACAGCAAGCATATCTCGAGCTATGCCAATATTGTACAACTCATTGTAGTCATATAGCTCAATTGAAAAGCTTATTTGCCACATACTTATGACGCAACATATAATAATACTGTTAGTAACAAATCCTCATACTAACACTGTGAATGTCATACCACCATGTTTTAGGCTACTATACTACTATACCGGTAAGAAAGTGAATAATGGTATTGTGTTGTGCCATGATATGGAATTTGCAAAACTGTGGACACCGTTACACAGTCATAAATTTCATGAATTCAGCTTGATGTTTTGCTTGTACATGCTGAATCTGTTTGATGTTTAGACGAGGAGATGTATCGTCTCCTGCCCTCCGCAGGAGATGATATAATGTGAGCGCTTGTTCCGAGTGCAGAGGGGGAAGCTAGTCAGGTACAGAGATTCCGTCAGCTACTGCTCCATCTGTATCCTGTCAGCCAGAACACACCAAGTTTCTAAAAGTCACCAAGAACAGCAAAAGATGTCACTAGATTTGTCACTATTCGCTGGAATATAACAAAAAGTTGTTAGGCAATCTGAAGAGTCATTAAATTGAGCGACAAAGTCGCTAAGTTGGCAACACTTGATAGGCAGTGAGGACGCACACGCCCTCTCTCTCGCTCTCTTTCTCAAAGGGCTCTCTCTCCCTCCCTCTCTCTCTCGAATTAAGACTCGGGTTATTGGTAAAAATGTTTAAATAAAGAGAGCAAGAAATTAAGCACAAAACAACCTGGAGCGGTAAGTAAAAACCTCGAGAGGGAAATTTGTTTATAACAAGGTGGAGAAAGTGTTAAGCAGTCATATTTAAAGTTGTATGAAAGCTTTTATCATGAAAATATTCTATCAGGCTCTAGGTACCAGCTCCACAACGAATCTACATGAGAACATCTCAGAATTAAACACCGAGGGCAGTTTGAGGTGAAACGCCAGCAAGTAAACCTGGTAGAAATTACCAAAATATTTGTCATATTTAGCAGTGGAAAAATAGTTTTCAGTTCTCTGTCTAATCTCGCACCTTAATTATGGTTAAAATGCAAATGTTATTAAGGTCTACTAAAATGTGATGTCCAATTTTTTCTTATCATATCTTGATATAATACCGATACCGTCTGGACAGTGGAATTTTAACCCATATCGCTCACCCCTGCCATGTTTAAATTCAAATAAATTCATCATTCAACTTCTGCTTTTCAACACACAGATTCAACTAATTTCAGTCAAATAAAGTTTACCTAGTGAAAGTTGAAATTTGCTGTACATGTTGCCATTTATATCGAAGTAGAAAAGAAAACAATTTAAAAAAATAGTTTAATCTTAATAAATAAATACATGTGAATAACTAAAATCGCTAAAATTTGCTTTGAAAAAAATATTTAAAAATATAGTTTTGCAGTTGGCTGGAGGGGTTGTCACTCCTCTATTGAAATTAGACATGTCAGTTATCTTTGCTAACTGTTTTTCATCTTGTCTACTATCCAATAAAAGAGATTTTTTTCTGTTTCTAATGTTTTATTGTAAAGCACTTTGTGAGTTTCTCTTCATGTGAAGCTCTGTAGAAATAAATGTGCTACTTAACCACGTCAAATCTATTCTGAATAATTTTTTGTTTTTAGTTTTATTAGTATATCTGTCCTTACTTTTTGTTTGAGATTAACAGAAGAGAATTCTAACAAATACCAAAATAGGTGATCAAAAAAGTAAGAAAAAGAGAGAAAATGTGTGCTGCTTTACCTCAATAATATCTAGTTTTATACTGTTTTGTTTAGCAGTAATGTTTCACAATTCATTAAAAGTGAAGTCAGTAAAAGCATTTTAGGCCTTTCAATACCAAACAGTTCCCTCACAGTCATTCAGCATGGTTTCACAAAACCAGAAAAAAGAAAATGATGTAAAAGTAAATGAGAGTTATACGATGATCCACAGGCCAGCAAGCAGGGAAACATGACTAATATTTGGAATATTAATTACTGCTTTATAAAGCAGCAAGGTCAGTCCCAGTTGAAGGAGATTTACTTTTAGACTCTGGGCACTTTCATTTAACAGCTGCTTTACTGCACACAGAGAGAGTAGGAGCAGGTCTGCCGATGATTTTCACCTACAGAGCCAGATGATTTCTGAATGAATTAATGAATGGATGGATGCATGAAGGGGCAGAACATCATTAGATTGCTAATTGTCAGTCAATGATGCAGTGTTTAAGTTTGTAGCCTACACAGAAAGTTTTGAAGTTTGTATTTACACCCTACCTATCCAGACTACAGATTTCCAGCTGTAGGCTTTCTAAACCATATGCAGAGACTAAAAGGTCTTGTTTACACAGCAATTCCGTTTTGATGCCTATATCTGAATTTTCACTTGTTTATTCATTTGTTAAATTGTGACCCATATCAATCAGATATGTGTGTTTACACTTGCTATAGCAACATTCAACATTTGTAATGATGTTTGTAGACATTTTTAGCTGAGTAAACAAATTATTTGCTGAATAAAGTCAATAGACAAAAGTAAAATAAAAAGGGTTGTTTGTGCTAGCAAAAATGCTAGAAAAAAATCTGCCCTGGCTGTGTAACAAAACAGGCGGAGCATGGAGAAGGGGCTTCAGACTCCATTTTCCTCTCCTTCAAATAAGTGTTATTCAATATTTTCCACTTCTTTCAGCACATTTCAATTACAAATACAGCAGTTCTTTAGCAGTACAATGCTATTTTAGTGGCTAAAGCTAATGGAGTGTAATTACAATTCATTGCGATTAGAACACTCTTCTTTCCTCCAAACAAGATTCATATAAGTCTTCTGTTGGTAAGAGGATTGTGCGCTGAGGTACAGTACCAGGTGTGGAGACCTTTTGTGGAGACTTACCTTTAGACAATGCATCACTAGTCTACAACAGGCTGATTCGTTTGGAAATGCAGAGTTCTGCCAAAACTTCAGATTTTTTTATCTTCTTCATTTTCTGAGCTACCAGCAACCGCAAGAAAGCCTGCTTGGTGTTGCATCAAATTAATATATGCTTTGCTAGTTTACTTCTCCCTGTGTACTCACATATTCTTATTTACTTTATATGTAAAACATCTGTGATTCCTGTTTTTCAGTGTGAATAAAGTATTATAATGACACAACTTTTCGCAAGGCCATTCCGTGGCAAATGCATGTCAGTGTTACACTCTTGCGACAGGTACATCATTTTTGGATCAGCAGCCTTTTGGGATCAGTGTGCCTAATAATGCCCTTGGTGTGAGTCTATCCAGCTTCCGTAGCTAGATGAGCTGCAGATTGTAATCAGAAGTTTCAAAATTGTAATGTTTTCACACACACTATTCGCATGACACCATTAAACTGCTGTGAACTGTCGCATTTTAATGAATTGCCTCAGTTTAATGATGTGGAGTTCTAAATGCACTAGAAAATTATATTTCCTGTTTATATGACATATCTCACGTCTGATTTATTTACACATATGAATGAAGCCTGAATACGCGCAGAACATTTCTGAATTTATGCACTTTTTTGTACACACCATCATAAATCAGATCCGTCATCAATCAATCACATGTGAGCAAAAAATCTAAATTTCACATGCTAAAACACAAACTTTGCAACAAATATTATTTCAGGTTTGTAACTTAGCTTTCAAATGTAATTATTCTGACTTGACCACAGTTTTATTAGTTCTGGAACAAGACTTTACTGTATATTGATTTGTTAAGCCATTTAATCATTAATTGTGTGACAAGTAATGTTTACATTATATACATTTAACATTACAGCAAATAAGAAATTTAAATCTACCATTATTATCTTGTTTGTGTGACTAAACAGGACGGCTGAAGGTAATGTTATATTTTTTATCATTAGATTTTGACACTATTTGCACTCCATCATTGTGCTTTTTAAGGGACTGAACATAAAATGAACAGAAGAACAATTGGAGATCCAATACAAGAACTATGTGGAATTGAGTGGAGCAGCCATACATTTGGCCCCCTGTGAGTCCTAATTTTATCAGTTCTGGTCCCCAAAATGCTGACTTTACCTCGCAAGGACAAGGCCAAGAGGTATGTCCTTATGTAAAATCCTATCTCTAGAAGGGTTTAGAACTTCCTAGGGCTATCCAACCTCAATTCTGATCTTGCCCTGAAAGGCCTGAGGCAAATTTTGAAAATTTGTGGTCACTCTTATGTGCAGCACAAGGATTGCCAGAAGTCAGACGGTTTGTTGTGATCTAGTACAGCCTCAGGGTAACTCCTTGAAAGGGGATCGATGCCACTGGCGCAGTCATACCAAAAAGGCAAGTATCAACAAAATAAACACAATTATGTCTAAGATTTGAGGCCAGGTGCATAGGAGGTGCTGTCTTAGTTTTAGACTACAGAAGTGTCTGGTTGTAGAAGGACCTTCATTAGGGCCTTTTTAATGGCTGTCCTTACACTTGAGTCATCGACATACGATGGAAGCAACCAACTGAAGAAGAACGTCTATGACGTAATTCTCTTTTCCTATACAGAAAACCATAACACATGTCCCCTTGTCACAACCTTGAAATTGTGAGTAAGTCGGTGGATGCTTTGCCTAAAAAGCCTCATGGGTAAAATATAGATAACATCACTCCCACTATTAAAGAAAAAAAAACTATATAACTATATAACAGTATGTGCTACGAATTTATACATAAAAAAATAAGTGATTGTTAACTGTTGAGTCATGCAGCTATTACAGTCAAACTCATTAAATCTTAGATCAGTCTTTGATCTTTAATCTCTGTCCCTAACAATCTTGTTCTTGTCTTAATTTCAAGACACTCAGGTACTTGGCTCAGGTCAGATGGACTGAAAGATAACACCATTACCAAGTGTAACAAGCACATGACAATACAGCCGGAGAAGAGAACAGAAACAAAAACATCACAAAGCTCCGATGCAATATAACAAGAGAACCAAGAACAATGCAGTACACCAATGCGTGTTTGTTTGTCACTCACCACGTAGGACAGTCAGTCTGGTGGTGGCACTGGTTTCACCCACACTGTTTGATGCCACACACTCGTATATTGCCTCATCGCGGGGAGTTCGTAATGGTTGAATACGCAAGACTGAGCCCGAGCCATCGTCGAACTCTATCACCTGCATGTTTAAAAGAGACATGTTACCATGGTTACATCTATCACACACCAAAACATAGTCACTCTCACAGACAGACTCTGGACAGACAGTTTCTCAATAACATAATAAAGACAAGACAGAGTCAAACTCAGAGCGTTAGAGACAAAAACCACAGAAACACATATAATCTGCCAAATTGTCAGCGATTCAGATAGAAAAATGTACTTTGAACTGAGATAAGTATTAGAACTTCTTTCCAAAAACCCTTGGCTCCGGTAACGGTTCATTGTAGCGTATGTGTAAGCAATTCTTTTGTTTTCATAAACCGTTTCCAAAAGTGCTTCCAGAGGAAACGGTTCTCTGAAACGGTTCACGTGGCCATGTGGGTCAAAAGAGGAAGTTATCTGTGCTTAACTGTTTATACACAGATCAACATGACTGGAAAAGGATAATTTTTAGAGGAGTAAGGAAATCCAATGTTTGATCGAAATTTGGGCAGACGAGAGCATCAAGTCTCTCAGCTTGACAGGATGCACACAAACCGCTGGTATTATGCGGTATTAGGTACAGACAATCGTATATTTTGGCGAGCAGTCGCAGACTGATGATGCGAAAGCTTTCGTTTTTTCTTCTTCCATTGTCCATATTACATGTTTCCAGTGACGTTTGTACGTGTCTCCAAAACGGATTGGAAAAATATCGTGTGAACTTAAAACTGTGGGGGATTGAGGAGAGGAGCGAATGTTGTTGGTAACGGAACATTCCACACATTCCCAATCTGAAAGGCCCCCCTTAATCAAAGGCTCGAAATAATGGCAAATGGCATATCCTAAAAATGCAGCATAGCATTACACCCTTCCAATAATATACTTAGCTCTTATTTAACTTCTCATGTTTAAACAGATGTTTATTAAATCATCTTTAAGTGCTATAGTTTAGCAAAGTTGTAGTGTGCTTAAGTCCAGTGCAGTTGCTGCATTCAATTTATTCATGCATTTATATGTTAACATAACACAATAAAAGGTGCTAACGTGACCATTCAGCAATCCATCAAACCTAAGGAGCGCATTTTCAAAGAAATCTATTGACTAATTTTTTTCTAAAGAGACAATCAGTCAAAACCCAGTCAAATGACATTGTGCTTATATTGTATGAAATAGTTGTATACAGGAAAAAAGGCACCTGTCAAACCCCATGTTTGCTGATTACGTGAGCCTAACCTTATATATCAAGCTAATACAGGAATCTGTGGAAGTTAGGAAGCTTTACAGCTGGTGGTGAAAATGCATGGTGGAGTTGTGGGTGGGGAGTTGTCTGTGACGAGGGGTCTTTCATATTTACAGTTAGTGCTGACTTTTTGCTGTCATAGCTATATTGGGAAAGCTAGGACCATGTCCAAATCGGGTATTTTCAATAATGAAACTATCACTCTATTATCTTACTTCATTTAAAACATTTCAAAACACAGTTTAGAAAAAAGTCTAAACTAAAAGACTAAAACTCTCCTAAAAGAATGCAACGAGTATGCCAATTCAATAAATGAGAATCACCACTTAACTCTGTAGTTGTACTAGCCAATGAGATTCTTCAAAACTATTTTCAGTTTAGACTCCCTTCAATGTCTGGGCAAAGTAGCTCACACAAAGATAACAATAAAGTCTCTGATAAATACAATTTTACTAACTCTCCAATTTATATGAGGCTTAATCCTCTTTTTGTCTAAAACGTTCTTTGTTTGTGACTGTGTCGAGTGAGTAATGACGAACTCCAGCAAAATTGAGCAAACAGTCTCTACATTATTAATAGTAAATACTGCAAACCAGTAAATGAGAGTATTTTTTCAAATACGTTTATATGTGTTTAAGATGTTTTGAATTGTAGTACAGTGTAATAATTCCACAAACTTTTTAGAGAAGCATTGTTTTTGGAGAACTTTGTAATTACTACACACTATGAATGATTTGGTTTACACTAGAAAGAAGGATGATGAGTCAAGCCGACCACTGGAAAGAGCTCCTAACATGGACATAGTGGTAAATTTGGGTTTTACATTGCCAAATGGGATTAAATAATGAATAATTAAATTATTTTAATAAATGCCAACAATTTATCAAATTTAAATGGTGATTAAATTAGTTACAATAAGAAACACAACATTGCTTTTACCAGTAACACATTGGTCTCTATTGAAAAGCTCTATAAAAAAATCACAATTATGTAGTAACAAAAAGAGCTCTAAATTATTCTGCTGTTGTTGTGGTTAAATAGCTTAGTAGTTTGTTCAAGTAGCATCCCATGTTGTTATTTGGCTATATTAAATTGAAATACATTCAATGTTACAGGAAGCTGTAGGGCGTCTACATAATTTTGGAGAACAACTATCATAAATACATCAGACTGAATAATACTTCTGTAAAGCTGTATTTACGTGTTATGCTGAAGAATGTTATGCAACTATTTTTAAAGAGATAAATGTACCTTTTTTTCCGCAGTGTTAATTCACCTAATAAAATGCAGATGCAGACCCCAGTTGTACAATGAGAAATTATAAAGTTTGTGAAAGTAATAATCAGTTTGTCTCATCATTACTTTCAGAGATTATTATTTAGAATATTCCTTTTCGAGACTCAAAAAAGAAAATTTTTATGCCGTTTTTAACTTTCACTAACTATTTATATAACTGTTTAACTATTCAGTTATATTTTAAACAGAAAAACAAAAAAAACAGCACAGGGTGAGCCACACCAGTGACGTGTTATTTATCTTTAATTATTTATCAAGTACATGTTTTATAACTGACTGAATTAATCATGAGTTACAGTAGCAATATGTGTTAATAAAGAAGTGACTTACTGTATGTCTGAAAATTAAGATGTATGAATGTGATTTCAAATAGGTAAATAATCTTTTTGAAGATGTTAACTCACAACTAATAGCTAACTGCTTTTTACACAGTGAAAAGTTTAATTTATAGATGATGAATTGATCATCAATAAAGCATGAAATTAATGTTATTAAACATATTTATTTTTTAACCATATGTTATTAAGTTATCAAGCCAGGGATTTCTCTTCAGTTAAATTAGCACCATTTATTCATACTTTAATCCTGAAAAGAAGTGCAACAGGATGATAGTTGCATAGTAGGGTGAGAAAAAAAATCGATGCATCATGATTCTTTCTCTAACGACTCTGAATTGATTCTCAAAGGTTCGGAATGTTAAATGCAAAGCCGTTCGGAATGTGAAGCTGCGAAGCCTTAACGCGAGGTTAGATTTTTTTTATCCATTATGGCTCACTATATCACGTATGAGTGAGGGATAAGCCTACGGTTCACTTTGTCATTTTTAAGATTTAATTACTGTCAAACAGAGATTCTAACTATGAACAAAAAACATAGAAAATTATTTATTTGAAATGTAAATTAAGCATATTTAAAGGTGCCATATGATGATAACTTGTATTTTTTGACATTCCTGGCATCTTAAAGTGTTGTTCCCTCATCAAAAATATGCCTTACATTTTTTCAGATTAGTTCACGCATGTTTGGACAAACCTTAACTGCTTTTTTTAGTGCTTTTTTACTGCTGGTTTTCCTTTAACACTGCCCTTTTTCCTGGCCCAAGCCACACCCACTTGTCAATCATATGAATCACTAGAACAGCTCCTCTCTATGCTGAGCGGGAAATGCAGTTTGACCAGGAAGTAGGAGAGCAGCAGACCGCCGCTGGATAAACAATGCCAGAGAAGTGTGTCTTCGGCTATCCGGAGCCAAACCTTTTGTTTGAACTACCAAAGAATGAGGTTATTTGTCAGAAATGGCTCGATTTTGTGTCCATCAGCAAAAACTTTAAAAGATCATTTTTGTTTAGGAGCAGCACTTCACATTCTACAGGTTCATCAACAAAGAAGAGTTTGATAAAGGATTTATGACGAGGCAGGATCTTAAACCAGGCGCTTTACCAACTGACCTGTGGTCATTGATTTGGAGGTCCAGGCAGTAGGTGCTGTTTTTACTTGTGCTAGGCTTAAATATACTAATAAAATATGCCATTTTAACTCTTCAAAAATCAAGCCGAGCGCACACTACATGAATTCTATAATGCTATACGGAAATCAAACTTCAGCACACACATGGAGACTGCATTTATCCTCCCTCAAATACTCAACATGGACACATAATCGTGTATAATTATATATGGGGATGTTACTTCACGATGCTGTTGTAAGTCGATTTTAATGTTTTAAAACAATAACACGTGTTTAAAGTGTCCCTCGTTGTGTTTTTTTATGCTGAATTAGGACCAACAAAAAACACTGGTCCGTAGGGGTGTGCCGGAAGCATGTCTGTGAGAGCGACTGGTGTAAACATCACATTTTACTGTTCTAAAATTACAAGGTGATTCAAATACGTTTTCTTTTTTTCAAACTTATCGACAGTGCAGCGCTAGTATAGAGGCCTCAAATATTTATTCTAAGTGGAATAACAAGGACATAATATGAGACCTTTAAAAAAAATTATAAGAAAAATCGTTTTAAATTCAGATTGTGTATCTCAGAATCTGCATCAGATGGGATCCTAAAGTACTTACTTATGAGATTCCCACCCCTAATGCATAGGTGTGAAAAGACCTCCAGGCTGCTGCTAACTCTTAAAGCACTTAAATGCACAAATCTGCTGTTCTGGAATCACAACTTAAAGGGGAAACACTTGCTAATAATAATAGTAATAATAATAATAATCATCATCATCATCATCATCATCAAAGTTACAGCTCCCTCCACTATTCACTTCAAAAAGCACTATTGAACTCTTAAAAACAATGTTACATATAACCGAATATGGTTCATAATCATAAAGAAACTTTTTATGCATTAAGGACAAGTCTCTAAAAGGTACTATGTAGAACAAATCTAGGAACATGTAAAAAAAAAAAAGTGCTACATCAAAAAAATAAGTTTAATTATCCATTCAATTTATTTGTTGTATAAAAAGTTTAATCTGCTTTGTTTTAAATAGCAACTTAAAAGACTGGTGCTAAAAGGCACCAAAAATAATGTTGTCATAATATTAGTCGAAAAATCTGATTGGATGAGTGCTAAGCCCCAGAAATTCCATGGTGACGTTTCACCTATACAGCCTCATTAACAACTTATTTGGCCTCTTCACCTTCCAAATTGAGAGCCAGAATGAGTAATCATGTTTGTGTGTGGGTTTTTTTATGAGCCTTTTATGAGCTGTAATGCTCTGTTATGAGTTTGAGTGTCACAGCCTGTTTTAAGAATAGTTTTTTTTAGGTAGCTCAAAACAAAACTACTGAACATAACTAAATTGCATTACACTATTATCTTTCATATGATGACAGGTCCATCAGGATAGGCACATCTGTTTTTGCTTTCAAATGTGCCTTACGGAGCCCTTTAAGTAGTCAATTTTCTTCTATATAGAAATCAAAAACAACATGACACTTCCTTTGTGTTACAGAGCAAATCTATTTTAGAAGAAAAGTTATTTCGATTTATAAATATAACATAAAAAACATATTCAATTGAAAACACAGTTTTGAAAAACTTATAAAGAGAAGAATTAAGTAAAATGCTCAGTGAATGTCAGATTGACACAGGGTAAAAAAAAACAAGAATTAACACTGGAGATGATGTGATAGAGCACAGTCATACAGCATGACACATGGAACGAGAATGAACAGTGAGACCAACAAACAAATAACGAAAACAACACAGAACACTCACACACAGCTTTAGCTGAGACATCAGACAGATTTATACTCACTTCCTGACAGAAACAAGCCGATGCTTCTTCGCTCTACGATTAACTGCGACTGTTCATTCTCTAGTACTTTTTACACAAACGACGGCAAGTTTGATCACACATGCGTGAATGTCAATATGAAGTGGCTTAGGGAAGGCGATTAAATAAACATACACAACGAATTAATGATGAATTAATGTGCATAACGATGAGCTGTAGGGCTGGGTATTGGAACCTGAACCCTTAGTGATGTCAATTGATCAGTTTCGGTACAGTCAGTCATGAATATCAGAAACTGATTAACATTATTGGAGCTTTCAGTACCAAAGTTAATTTTCCCTTTAAATGCCTGAACTGTTTGTGATTATATTGGCAAAAAAGCTACAAATGTTCCATAATTCATGCCATACTGTATATGTAATATGTGTATTATTTAATTTAGATATACTGTAAATCTTCATAAAATGTAAGAGATTTGTCAATAAGGAAAGCTGTGCTTTCTTTTGTGCCTCTGTCTTGTGCCTGTGTCAGCTTAAGCACTTGCACTGATTTGGCACTGATATGATTAATTGTGTAAACAATCCCCAGGCCTAGTGAGAGCTGATTACTAGCTATGTTAGTAGCGTTCAACATGCTGTGAATAACGATGAGAAGTAACAACAGAACAGCTCAAAGGAGGAGTTGCACAGCCTGGTGAAACATGATGCAGATATTACTCAAACCTGAGTTCAGCGAGATGAAGAACTGTGTGTGTTTATGATGGAGCTGAGCAAATCAAAAGGGAACAAAGCTGGATGGGGTATGAAACATGCAGAAGAGACACCACAGTGCTAAGCACAGGCTTGAAGAAACCATCAGAATCATCACTTCATTCACTTTTTCATTCAGCTCATTGAAATTAGAGGCTGGATTGACCAAAGTCATTTAGTCTGTATCAGGTTTATACATTCGAAAAGCAACATAACCACCCTGTTCACTCTTTTTTGACCTAATTCCTAAAGAATTAAAAAGATAAAAAACAACCTGTTTCAGAGTCTGGCTCTTTTAGTGAGCTAGAGCCATTGGCTACAATGCACCCCATTCTGTCATGTGCAAGCTGTGTGCTGTGCCTATTGTTTGCTAGGTAAATGATGATAGTTTTTGTCATTTGATACCCACACCATCACTTAGTAGACTTATTTGCTCATTGGAATTGGTGACTGAGGTGAATTTTCATGAGTTTTGTAGGTAGGCTTATTGATGACATAAACACACCAATTTGAGAGTTCAGGCATTTCTAGATTTCTAGGGATTAATAAAAAATAAATCTTGATTGATAGCACTTATTTAATTTTTTTAAATACCTGGCAAAGTGCATGCTTTAGTCCACCGCTTCACTCTTTCTCATAACAGCCAACAAAAGTGACAAGTAATGGGGAAATGTACTAGGCGAGAAATCCAAGTCATCCAACATATCCCAAAATATTAGTTAGGTGTCTGGTAAGTTTGTGCTTATGTACTGGGTAGTACAGCGCTAGACCTGAACCAACTATTATATGGGTAATTGTATATATATATATATTATTTTATACAACTATTTTTGAATTTTCAATGCCTTTACAATAAATCCATTAGACAAGTACTGAATTTCACGATTGGTGTCCGTATTAGCCAGGATTGCAACTAAAATGTGTATGGCTACGACTTTCTAGGTCACCCCTGATGTAGAGGACCATTTTTGTCTTGCTTCTTATGATTTGGCCTCAAAAATATTGACAATTATTTTCAGAAATCCAGCCCCTGAACATGAGCGTACATGCCTGTTAATGGTGAGTATGGGAATACTAATGAGTGGGTGTGGTCAGAGATTGAAAAAGTGGTGTCAGTAGGCGTCGTTAATGGTTAGCATTCACTTGTCGAGCATTTTACATCAGAACAATAGACCTAATACCTCAAAGCGCTGGTTGCTAACTCGTTTTCCCTTCTTGTTCCAGACAATCTTAGGCCTCGGATCACCTGAAGCCTGGCAAATGAAGGAGGCCACACCCCCCTGCACACCAGTTTGATCGCCCGGGGTACGAAGGAACCGTGGGGGAGCTGCAGACAAAGAGAATAAGAAAATTATAGATCAACACAGTTAATGGAACATTGAACTATAATTAATTTCATAGACTGCCAGTCACAACCCCTAGTGGTTGAATATTTTGTTTACTGGGATTTTTCTCTGGTATGTACTTAAGATGTGTTCTGTTTCCACTTAGTTTAAGGGTAAGTGATAGTTAGATATGCATCAATTAATAGTAAAATAACCACTCGTTATAACCAAGATATTCAGAAACGCTTCTCGAAAACTTTAGGCGGATGGGCTGCAACCACAGAAGACACAACATCAGGTGTCACCTGTCAGCTAAAACTAGAGGCAGAGACTACAATTTGTCCAGGCTCACCAAAATCGAACAATACAATTTTTGAGAAATGTTGCCTGGTCTGCCACGATATTCAGATGATAGGGTCAGAAATTTTCATCTACCACATGAAAGCATAGATCCATCCTGCCTTCTATCAACAATTAAAGCTAATGGTGGTGGTGTTATGTTGTGTGGGAACATTTTGCTGCGTCCAAACACTATGGGTAATGCTCGCTACATTTCCGGCTCTGAATTATGCGTCAAATCTCGGCGATGGACAGGTGTCACATCATCCGAGCGCGACGTCGCACCCGGAAGTGCACAGTATATAAGAGCCAGCGATGCAGATGGCAACCGGCTTTTAGCCACAGAAAGCGCCTTCTGGACCAGGGCGGAGTGGCCTGGAGACGCAGCGTCTCGTTCTCTCAGGGAACCTTGGTTACATACGTAACCTGAGACGTTCCCTTTCAGGAACTCGAGCTGCATCCAAACGCAACCAAACTTGGCGTCAAAACACGCCAAGCAGCCTCGGACGGACAGCATCTTCAGCCCGGAGAATAATCCAGATCCACCTGTAGGACCGGACCACAGTTAAGGGCGTGGACCCTCCCACAGCATTACAATGTCGACGATAAAATACCAGATGACAAGGCCTTAGAAGCCACCACACCTCTTGTGGAATGTATCCTGACCCCAAAGATGGCCGGGAGACCAGAGGATGCATTAGCAGAGGTGATAGCATCCATAATCCATCTGCTCACGGACTGCGTGTTAGCAGGAGAGCCCTTGCTGTGTGGACCGAAGCATAAAAGGGTGGTCCAAGCTCCGAACTGAGCCATGCGACGGACATAACAGCCCAGGATCCGCACCAGGCAGATACTATAGAGGAACTCCTGTACAGTGAACTCAAATGGAGGAGGAAGAATGCCCAGAACCTAATGGGACATGGGGCGACATTAGGCACCTGCGGGACGTAGCCCGGCTTAGGGTGCAGGAAGACGCTAGCCACCTCCGGGGATAACTCATAACACGAGGGAGCTCGCAGAAGGTCCTTTGCGTGTAAGTCCCCAACTCGTTTAAGGGAAGTAATGGAGAGTAAAAAGCTGTCTTAATTGACAGGAAGCGTAACAACACGTCGCCCAGGGGCTCGCAGGGGGGCCTCTTCAGGGCCTCCAAGACGATGGCCAGGTCCCATACAGGCACTCTTGGATAGACCAGGGGCCTCAGCCGCCTGGTACCGCGAAGACAACGAGACATAAGGGGGGAGGACCTGCCCAAAGGAAACCCATCAATTGGGGCGTGGCAAAAGTCCCCTGGCGACCTGAGCAGGCAGAAACTCCAGCACCGATCTCGACCGGGTAACGAGCTAAATCCAAGGTGTGGAAAACACACCAGGCAGTAAACAGTCGCTATCTTGCGCCGTAAGACCTCCTCGTAGAGGGAGCCCTGGAGTGGAGAATGGTCTCAACGACCTCGGTCATGAATCTCCCATGGCTTGCCAGAAGGGCCAAAAGGTCCGCAGACCATAGCCAGCCTGGCAATAGAGGGGGGTCATAAGGAGGAGGGGAAGGCCCTCTTGATGTAACCCATCCAGGACTCCAGGAACCAGTGCTACTATAAGTGACGGCTCCTGATAAAGGCACGGGATTCACTGGAAGACCTGAGGCCCTGGCCACCAAGAGCCTGGGTGAGCGCAGGGGCAAAGTACACGCTTCCTGAAGCACCAAAGGTGGCAGGGTTAGTGGAATATGTGTCGGGGGGTCGCCCGGAGACGACATTCTTCCATGAAGCGCATTGCTCGATGATGCCGGAGACTCCCCCAATCCATCAAGAGCGCTTAACCGCAGCCCGTTTATTGAAATGATGGTCGTCAGACCATATTTCCCTGGGCTGGGACTTGTGTTGCCACCCCTTGGGAGGGGCACGGGCAGCGACACTCCGCTTCTGGGCCCCCCTGTACCCAGAAGCGGCAGCCTTAGGAGTCTGCTCTCACCCAGCAGTACTCCAGGTAAGCCCTCCCCACCAAGGCCGAGGTGGCTCGGAGTGGCCTGGTGGGGCAGAGCCGAGACCTTCAAGGACAACACCATACCAGGAGAGAGATAGCTCGCAAGCGTCTACTCCACCTTGGATCCTCTCGTGACCACACCCGTGCATTCCCTAGATGTTCAAATAAAATTGAACATTAGGAGAGAAGAGGCGGGCCGTGTAAGGCTGATCCCAGGACCAGGACCTCCATATCTACCTCCTCAAAGGAGATAAGAGTAGGCCCTCATCCATCGCATGGGGGGAAGAAACCACCGGAAGGCGTGCTTCCGCACCCTACGACAATGGAAACCCCAAGAAAAAAGAAAAGCTGGTTGCCATCTCCATCGCTGGCTCCTATATCCTGCTCTCTTCCGGGTGCAACGTCGCGCTTGGAGGCGCTTGCTAAGCTTTGCCACAAACTTGAGGTTGTAAGTAAGTTTTTGAATGGCTGTTGGGGATCAAGTTCTAGCTTCAGAGCATCACAGGAATTGTGAATCATATTCGTTTTGATTTTAAAGGGGATTTTTGTAAAAATTGATGGCCACGAGGAAGTGGTCATTTATGGAATTTTGATTGAGGTGCTTCGTCATTTTCTCGTAGACACTAGCTGGGTTGCGCAAGAATATAGTGGATAAATGGATAGTTTTTCAAGAACTTAAAGTGGAATAAATATAAATAATAAATACAATATATTTCAAAATATAATTATGTTTTAGCTTTATGTTTAGCAGCTGTTTCTTTGACATGTAAATTTGCTGGTGGTGATTTTGGCATCACAAGCTTAAGCTGAGTTTTGGAACAATCTAGCTGGTTTAAGCTGTATGAGCTGGTTAATGCAAATCATGTAGGGTCTGCATGGATTAATCATTTATGTTGAGTCCATGCTAGATCTTCTTTATAACAATAACAGTGCCTTTAAAATCACATAATGTCTCTCAAGCACACACGCTTTTTCACATGTGACCTTTCACACAGCATTAATTTAACAGTTCTGGATGAGAGTGTTTCGAGCTCTTTTACAGAACAGTGAGTTTATAACAACCACAAAACATTAAGGCTTCCCAGGCAGAGGTGACCTCCTAATACACACGCATGTGCAAACCCCACCTGCACACACACACACACCATCTGCAGAGGACAGATTCGTGTTCGCCAATCAAGAAAATAACCTTACTTTAATGAGTTAGGCAGTTCTGGGTTACATGGTGAAAAGTGTATTCTGTAAGAACTGTAAAATATTTACCAACCAGCCAGCCATCCCTAGGTTCAAGGTTAGTGCAAACAGACACACACACAAAAAAAATATCCCAACACAAACACATGTTAATTTAAAGACAGTTATTTAAATGTACTTAAAAGCACACATTTGTAAAAGTACTCAAACATATTATTTACCCCCAAAAATTTACTCAAGTAAATGTAAGTAGTTACCACCCACATCTGTGACAGACGCACTCAAAGCAGAATAATGTAAAGTTTTAATCATGCCCTTTGTAATAGCAAAACTGATTCACAACAATGCCTTTGTTAATATCATACATTTTAGGAGGGAAGAGTAAGAGGATAAATAGGGTGATGTTATTTTGTTATGGCTTAAGATTAAAAACACAAGTTCAGCAGACAAACTAATAGTTTGTGATAATAAATTATTTTAGGTGATTATTGTAGCGAGAATTTTATGGGTGGCCTAATTGGATGTGCTAAAGGTTATGCCAGGTAATCCTTCAATCCTTATGCCGTGACGACTATGGGAACACCCTGCAAAAACACCACAACCTAGGTTCTTCCGCATTGGCTGACGGCCAGGCAAGCTGGGTACATCAGTAGTCCGGCACTGAGCAGGTCCTCCTCTGCCCTGGCCTGAAGGGAGACGTGCGGAGGCCGTAGTCACCACCTCTAAGGCTGAATTTAGAACTTCCGTCAGTTTAATACACGAAAGGTTTCATTGAGGAACCTACGGAAAATGAGGAAAGATCTTTTAGAGGGAAGATGGCATAGTTGGAACTAGCTAACTAGTTTTCAAGAGTTAGCCTTTCGGGGAACTGATCGTTGTCTGTCCTGACCAACACATGATGTCCCTGCAGTATTCTTTTGAAGTGCTTTTCTGCCAGAAACACTGTGCATAGCTATAGAGGATTTATACTCCAGGTAGTGTGTTTCTTGCTCCATAACTCTGAGATTTTGTGCTTCCGACATACAGCACCCCACCCGGTCTTTGAAGCATTGGTAGTTACGACACGGAGGAACCAAATATCCTTCCAAGGATGCAGGTGGAGGCGGCATTGAGATGTCACATTCACCTTCACTCGCCTTGGCCACCGAGCGAAATAACCACTGCCGCGGAAGCCATATGCCCCAGGAGCCTCTGGAAATTCTTCAGAGAGACCACTATTCTTGTGCAGACTATGCGTGCTGCCTTCAGCAGGCTCAGGGAAGGCTCTAGAGAGAGACATGCTTGCATGTTGAACGAGTTTAGCAACATACCCAGAAAACATATGCTCTGGCCAGGGGTTAGACGGCTCTTTTCTGAGTTGATCTGAAGCCCCAGACGGCTGAGGTGGCATAAGACCCTGTCTGGGACCGCGTCTGGGCCAGTATTAGCCAGTCGTCCAAGTAAGCCAGGATTCGAACACCTTCCCATATTAACGGTACTAAAACCGCCTTGATCACCTTTGTAAAGGTGCAAGTGGATAGAGACAAGCCGAAGGGAGGGCACAGTACTGATACACTCGACCTTCAAGGCCAAACCGAAGAAGGGATCTGTGCCGAAGGAGTATTCTCACGTGAAAATACGCATTCAGATCTATTGCTGTGTACCAATCCCCTGGAAGGACTGAGTGGACTATGCATCTGAGAGATATACTCCTGAACGGAAGTCAGGACTGCTCCTCCATTGACTTGTCATAGCCACTCTTGGTTGATGTCTTCGACTCGGGGGCTAACCATCAGGGGAGGACTGAGGAGGCTTTCTCCGGTGTCGAGCAGGCAGTGGGTCACCGACTTAGAAGGTGAACTCCCATGTCTCTTACGCAGCGTTATGAATTCTCCCAGGACAAACGGGATAGGAGGTGCCTGTGGGGTATCAACCCGGTGCGACCCCACAAAGCACCCGTCCAGCCTGGAGATCGGCGAGCACGAACCTACTCGACTCCTCTGGGCACCGGTCACATGTACTCGTCGACTCTTAAGGCGAGAGCTACAAAGCCTCCAGTGGTGGGCTGAAAGTACTCCAACCTCACCTTAAGTCTTCTGTTGGAGAGAACTGTGAAATCAACACATTCTGATTCATCAATCGCTACCTCAACATATCTACACCCAAGACAGCCGAGGTAATGATCGTGGCTATCCACCAATGCAATCAATCCACCGTATCCAACAGACTTGCACGGTCGCGACATGTTTGGAACACCTTACAAACAGTCGCCCGGCAAAACAAGTGCTCTACTAAGAAAAAAGGAGTCTTACTTGTTGGTGGAAGGCTGTGAAAGAGCTGAAGTCTGGTGCATGCAACGGTTCCAGCCTCAGCATCCGGCCAAAAAACCTGGCTGGTTGCCATCGACTCACCAGATCTCCAATAATCCACACACAAGGTAATAATCCACTGTTCTCTGAGGTGTCTTTCACTGAGTCGCTCGCACATCAAGAGTAGGTTCCAGCTAAATAACAGTAAGAGCGTCGCGCTTGCACCCGCTTTATGAGGGACAACGTGATTACGTGACTATCAGCGCATTCCTGTTTGGCATTTTGAAATAGTGAGAGAGAGTAGTGAACTCCTAGCGAAGCTTCCCATAGTTACCGACATAAGTCATAATGACCGACTGATGGGGAACCAGGGTTTGAAACTGAACATACAATATGAGATTTTTGGACAATTTTTAGCAAATTCTTCAGTTATGCAGCAAATTTTATGATTTGTCAGCTAATCACGTGCCATACCTAGGAAAAGGAAAAGTAATTGACAACAGCTCCTATGGTTGCAAGAAAATCCAACCTTAAGTAAATTCTCAGACTCTCTGATGAAGAAGTACCATGAGCTCACACTGTGCACGCGTAGACTGAGACAAAGTGAAATTTTAGACAACACAGGTCTCGACAAAAATAAAAAAAACTGCAGTAAGGGAACCATTTTACATGTTGGTTTTATAAGGAGTAGCTTCACCCCCAAAGCTATGTCTTATGTGAAATCACAGAAATTTTGAATGTTTTATTCATAACTTAAAGCTATTCTCATGTGAAGCTTGTTTTTTCACAACAATAACATTGACAGTGAAGTGAAACACACACTTGGAGCAGTGGGCAGACATGGCTGCATCACCCTGGGAGGAGTCGGGAAAGTGGTGCCTTGCTCAAGGCCACAGCTGTGGTTGTTGTAGATGGGTGAACAAGTGTTTCTTCACTCATACCACCTTCAACTCGGTGCATCTAGGGGTCGAACCAGCAACCTTATGATCTCCAGTCAATCTCCTTAACCATTGGACCAGATGGTGTGAGCATAGCTGTGGTGACTTTGAACAAGGCACCAGACTCGTGATTGTTCCCCCCAGGAGAGATGGAGATGACAGGAGATGAGAGATGAAAAGGCGCATTAGTAGGTTTTTTGTTTTAAGCATTTAAAATGGTAAAATTGGCTCAGGTCGGGGCTTCAGCAGTGACCATTTGACAATTATATGACACTCCTCTCGAAACTAATTCCATGAAATTGTTTTCCCTGAAATCACAATTGTTCATGCGTGCACACTTCCTTCTGTGAGATTGATGTTTGGGTTCGGTTTACAAAATCATCCCCTAAAACCAATACAATTTATCGAACCGAGGTGACCTGAAGTAAACCTTAAATTTCACAGGATTGCTTCATGACACGATAAGGATGAACTTTTTTCCCTTTTGTTATTTGCTTGTGTGTTTTTATGCGCCCAAAGAAATGTGAGCCTAAACATTTTCTAAAATATTTCTTTGTAAAAAAATTATGAACGTTTGGACTTCAGTGTGCATTGACCTTAACAAATTAGCAATACTGACAAGCAAACTGTTGTGATGTTCATTTTGCATACATGAACTTGATTTCATATAGTTTTTATAGCGTCTGAATAGCTTTGTGCTTTATCATGCTGATTTATTATGTGGATACAAGAGTCTGATGTATTGTTTATGGATGTGTGATGTGAAGGTGCACAATGTGAAGGTCAGCTCGCATCCGAGAATCAGCCCATACTGTGAGAACGTGATTCATGAGCTTTGAACTTTTAACCCCTGCGATTCACTCATATAGTTTACGTTGTTGCTTTTCACATGAAAAAAATAACCATACAGTCTATTCACAGCTTAAGGTGCTTTAAAGAGTATATGGATGGTTATGGTTTCCAACTCTCCATATGCTACAAGGTTTAGTCGACATGTTTGATGCGTCTGTATAAATGGATGTCGGTAGAAAACCTAAAACTAACCCCTGGTGCACACTACATTTAGGATATTAGTCTCAATTAGCAATTATATCAAAAGAATAAGACAAAAAAACAACATCACTGGACTCCGCTAAAAAGTGCTTTCAGGACAATAAAAGCTCTGAATAGATACTTTAGAAATAGACATAATTAATTATTGATTTATCTGTTCGCCATCCTTTTCTTCCCTGCTTGTGTCTAGAGAAAGAAAATAACAGAGAGAGAGAGGGTTCTCTTGATTTCACCCATCTTTTGTGCCAGATATTTAATTGGATGTGACCATGTGACCTGATGAAGGATGCTGGGATACTGTGATGATAAGGGCTCCAATGAAACTGTGAAATGAAACTGTGATGCATGCAAATGTAGTCTCCTTCACCATAAACTGAAAACCATGTCACACAATTATTTATATATGTATTTTACAATGCAGTTTTCATGATTTTGATTATAATTTACTTTTTTACAATTGGGGAGATTTCCTTTTTTTATCAACCAGCAATACACAAACAATATATTTGTTTCACTTTACACAAGCAATATAATTATCACAATTGTTGCTAATAAAAGCAACAATAACGACAACCATATAACCAAATAAACCAGACACCAGAATTTTTTAATAAGTGTGCTGTAAATGATTTTTTTAGACAAAACAAAACTAGGCTGCTAGGCCTAGAATCATTGATAAAATGGAGCACATGGTGAAATAATTTTTGCGGTTTAGAGAAAATACAAATTCATGAAAACAAAACATGATATTTTGAGTGAAAGCCCTATTTTATAAAGATTTCTGCTTTGAATTGTGTTTGAATTGAAATCGTTGTTATATCAGAAAATTATTACATTACATCTTTTAAACTACAAAAAGAAACTGCTCCTATTGATACACTCCAGGGATCAGACTGAAACAATCCCAGCAGAATGATGATACGCTCCAGGGATCAGACAGAATGACCTATTGCTTCACCTCCACGCCATGAGTTTAAAACTGCATAATGCACGCTTAACTATTGACTATCCCATTTATGCCATAGTCTTTTGCCAACAGTTGCATATTTAAGTTATTAATAATATCTGGAATGGAATAAATGAGGGGAACAATTTAACATATTTTTTTCACCAGGCTACTTGCTTTGATTACATAGGAAAAAAGTAGTTTGTGAAGTGTTAACGTTTGACGTGGATTATGCTTTTCATGGCATTTTAGCATTGATCAACATCATATTAAAGATATTTAGAATATTTGGTCATCAGTGCATAAACAAAATAATACAACTAAATGTTCATTGTGTGCATTTCGTGCTGTTCTGATCATTTTGTTTGATTTTTATCAAAAACAATTTATTTATTGACACTTTAGCAAAATGTTACAGTACTGTCTAAAAAGAGCTCACATGCTTTATACATGTCATGGTAGATTGTAAACATTTTTTAAATTATTATAGGTTGTAAACGATTTAAAAAAACGTGAAAATGTGAACTTCACGGTAACACACAGCGTTTTAATATGTATTAGCACAACGTATTTACTCTTGATCTGACCATTCCATTCCCTTAGCCAGTTTCTGTTTATACAGGCTTTAACAGTGAATTTTCCCATTTTAGCCTGACGTAGATGTCTATCTTAGATTTTATGAATTTTTTAGATTTTATTAGAAATGGTTGCATTCAACCAATTTAAAGCGTGAAATTCTAATGTGAAACTATATAAGGAAAGGAGGCTGTAGTTATATCATTCCCTGCTTTCTATTTTATGAAACAAATGATCAACACTTTCTGAGCAGCACACACTTAAATTTTCAAGAGAGTAAAGTATATTTTAGCCAGAAGGATTAATGTGAACATGCTAAGGCAATAATTGATGTGAACTTTTATTGAATTTTCTAGATTAATGAGAACTTAACTGCGTATATAAACCTCAATTTATTATAAATAGTGATAAAGTTTCAACAAAGGATTGAATGAAAGACATTATGTTCATTAGGGTTTTCATTCATCACTTTGACTACACAAGACTGCACAACTTTACAGTTTTTCTATACAAAAATTTAAGTAAATAAACAATGATAAATAAATCGCACATACGTCTAAACAAACAAGTACAGAAATAAACAAATAACCAATAGGACTGTGAGATCAATGAGCCAGCGAGTGAGCTCTTTCCTAATTTTACAAATGAACAGCAGTTCAGTCTGCTGCTGCTCATTATAGAATGGAAATGGTTTCCTCCATTCAGCCATGATTGCATATTTGTGTGTGTTTCTTCAGACTTGTCTGCTGAGGTGAGAGTGTTCGGGAATATTCAGCATTAGACCATTGTGGGTTCATTGTAAACTCTTTACAATGACCCCCCCTCTCCCTCTCCCTCTCTCTCTCTCTCTCTCTCTCTGTTTTTCTCTACTCTCTGACGCTAGTAGATGTGTGTATGTATCGATTGGACAGTAATTAAACTTTCTCTACCTCTCTGTTAGATAATGATTTATAATGGAGAGTAAACATTCCTTTGATGACAGAGGCTCAATAATAACTCAATGCTGTTGAGTAAAAGCGATAATCACTGCTAGAGAGTTTTTTTCATTTGTTCATCACCCTAAGAGATGAACTTAAGTGTGTTTGAAGGCTTTTAAGTGCTTTCATTTAAAGGCTCATTAATTCTATTGAGATTTAAACCTCAGCGGAGATGGGAAAAGCACACAGATCTCTTCATTTGAGATTCATCAGATCCAAATACATTCAGAGTGAGGAGGATGATGCTCAAAAAAAATGAGGAGCTAAATCTGCAATGTTAACTCTATTAGGTCTGATAATATTTAAATAGATAACAGAAGAGGGTTATATGTAGCAGTATAAATAGTCTGCAAAAGGGACTAATCATGCTGAATCACACATATTTATTTTAGCATCCTAAAATCACAAATATGTGAAGGTACATGGTGACAATGATCACACATGAAGATAATATGATGCAATGAAAAAACTGGAACAATCAAACAGAATTATGGTATGCTCCAGGAATCACACTTAAACAATCACAGTATATTCCTGGGATCAGACTGAAACAATCACAAGGTATGATTGTATACTCTGGACAGAAACAATGGCACAAAATGATTTTATGCTCCACAGATCAGACTTTAACAATCACACCGAATGATTGTATATTCCAGGGATCAGACAGAAACAATCACAGAGAATGATAGTAAGCTCCAGGAATAAGTAGGAAACAATCACACGATATGCTAGTAAGCTCCAGGGATCAGACACAAACAGTTACACAAAATTATGCTATGCAACAAAGATTGGACTTAAACAATCACACAGAATGACATTACACTCCAGGGACCACACTGAAACACTCACACAGGATGATGTATGCTACGGGGATCAGACAGACACAATCACACAGAATGATGGTACACTCCAGAGGTCAGAATGGTAATAATGGTACGACCCAGATTAAAACAATCACAGCCGAATGATTGTATTCTCTAAAAATAAGACTGAAACAATCACAGAAAATGATGGTAAGTGCAAGGGTTTAGACAGAAACAATCAACAATTACAAAACGATGATATGCTCCAGGGGTCAGACTAAAACAATCACACAAAATGATGGTACACTCCAGTGATCAGACTGAAAAAAATCACAGCTGAATGATGTTACACTCTACGTGTCAGAGTGAAATAATCACAATAAAATGATGGTACACTCCAGGGATCAGACAGAAACAATCACAGGAGAATGATGGTCCACGTCAGGGATCAGACAGAAACAATCACAGCAGAATGATGGTACACGCCAAGGATCAGACTGAAACAATCACAGCAGAATGATGGTATACTTCAGGGATCAGACAGAAACAATAACAGCAAAATGATGGTAAACTCCAGGTATCAGACAGAAACAATCACAGCAGAATGATGGTCCACATCAGGGATCAGACAGAAACAATCACAGCAGAATGATGGTACACGCCAAGGATCAGACTGAAACAATCACAGCAGAATAATGGTATACTTCAGGGATCAGACAGAAACAATAACAGCAAAATGATGGTAAACTCCAGGTATCAGACAGAAACAATCACAGCAGAATGATGGTCCACATCAGGGATCAGACAGAAACAATCACAGCAGAATGATGGTACACGCCAAGGATCAGACTGAAACAATCACAGCAGAATAATGGTATACTTCAGGGATCAGACAGAAACAATAACAGCAAAATGATGGTAAACTCCAGGTATCAGACAGAAACAATCACAGCAGAATGATGGTCCACATCAGGGATCAGACAGAAACAATCACAGCAGAATGATGGTACACGCCAAGGATCAGACTGAAACAATCACAGCAGAATGATGGTATACTTCAGGGATCAGACAGAAACAATAACAGCAAAATGATGGTAAACTCCAGGTATCAGACAGAAACAATCACAGCAGAATGATGGTACACGCCAAGGATCAGACTGAAACAATCACAGCAGAATGATGGTATACTTCAGGGATCAGACAGAAACAATCACAGCAGAATGATGGTACACGGCAAGGATCAGTCTGAAACAATCACAGCAGAATAATTGTGTACTCCAGGGATCAGGTTGAAAAAAAAAAACCCCATACAGAATAATGGTATGCTCCCGGATCAGACTGAAACAATCACACAGAATGATGGCACACTCAAGAGATCAGAATGAAGCAATCGTAAAGAATGACAGTATGCTGTAGAGATCAGACTGAAAAAACATACAGGAAGCTGTAGTTTTACACTCCAAAGGTCTATATATATATATATATATATATATATATATATATATATATATATATATATATATATATATATATATATATATATATATATATATATATATATGTAGCTTTAGCTTTCAGCTTTTGAAAAAAAATACTAATAAACATTTTACTACTGAATGTTCAGGTGATGAATGATGTAAGAATCTGAGGGTTTATCAGGTGAAACAAGCCCATACTAGTCAGTTCATTAAACAGACTACAGTCTCCATTTTTGGAGTTCAAAAGTAGTTTGTTATCTCTCTTTCTCTTCCTCCCTCCCTTACTTTCTCTCTCACTCACTCTAGCTATGACGTGCTTGTGTCTATGTGTGTGTCCCACTGAGTCACCTCACAGTTACTTCCCCTCACCATCTGTGAAACTCCTTTCCACAAAAAATCGTTCTTCAGTTTGTGTTTATGTGAGTGTATGCTAGTGTGACTGTTTGTTGTGCTTTACTCTGGCTATGTGTTACATACGACGAGGTGTGTGAGTCTAAACAGACGGGATGAGCCTCATCCGTCAGTGTGTGCGGGTGCGTGTGTGTCAGCATGATGAATGGCCTGACTCTCTGTGTGAAGTCTGCAGGCTGAGAGAAAGAACGGCAGGATGAGGATGGAATGGAAGACGATTCTTCATCTCCTCTCATCCCCTCAACTCATTTGTTTTCTAGGCTTTCAGATTTTCTTTTTTTATTTTCCCAATTTTTACACAGAGCAAGTCAAACCAAAACCTACGCCAGAGACTGCAGAATTTTATCTTTAACGTACAAATTTTAAAAAGAGAGGTTTTTTTGTCTTTATTTGTTTTTTGCACAAAATGGCTTCTTCAAACAACATGCGCAATCATATTCATGGCTTCGTTGACTTTTTACCTCTTGTTTACGTGGATAAAAAACATATAAACTTGTTTTCACAGACTCGTGATCAAATACATAAACTGCATTTAGTTTCAGATATTTTGTTCATTGACAATTCAACTGACATTGGAATTCAAAGAAGACCTACTGATTTCACGGAGTTAAAAGCCACATTATCAAATTCTGACACGTCTTGCTCCAGTTCACACCTGTTCTGACTCTTCAAATGTCAATCTTTGAGATTTAATGCTAGATGTGAAAATGTAAACTGAAGACAACTAATAAAACATCTGAGCTGGATCTGACTAAAAAGTAGGGCTGCAACAACTAATCAATAAAACCGATAATAATTCATAATAAAATTTGAATATGTCGTTATCGATTAGTTGGCCTGATCACTTGACGTCACAGATACGCAGCAGCCAGCACAGTGGAGAAAGCGTCGCCTTCAGGAAAAAGCTTGCGCCCATAAGTTTCCAAAGTGTGGAATCATTTCTTATTAATCGCTCCTTAGAAGGCTCCTTTTATGGCTTGGAAACACAACAGTGATGTACGAGTACCTTAAATGAAAACATGTTGGTATTTGGGATGCCACCAAAACATCAGTAGGGTAAGTAAAAACTATCGCTAACATCACTATCAATATTATTACTATTGTGTAATATTTGTATTGTTTAAACTGCTTCGGGACAGTCGCTCTAGATCTATGGGCTACTTGCATAACTACTTCTGAGTTTTATCAGTTTCTTCCAGTTATAGCAAAGGCAATGGTCACGGCTTTGTTTTGCACTCGCTCTCTGCAGGAATTTCCAAAAATGAGTGTGAACGATGTATGTCATTTATGCAAAAAAGCTAGCATAACTTTCAGTAGTGAACTAGAAAACTGTATTTTTTTACTTCAATACAGTTGTACACTGATCCACAGATTTTCCCAGCTCAATAACTCGAAGTGTAAGCGCTGATAATAAACATATGAGAGCTCTTTGTTATCTGTGTAACATAGTCAACGAGCTACAAATCTGTTTGAGATGAAATAATCCGTCTTCAGAGATTGCAGAAATGTATTTTTGTGGTTTGCAGGCACACTCTCTTTCTGCTTAAACAGACTTGTAGCTCATTGCCTATGTTACACAGATAACAAAGAGCTGTCAAACAAATTTTTGTAAACTCCTACAGAGAGCGAGTGTAAAACAAACGCCATTGACTTTTGTTATGAAAGGTGTTGCAGTTGAATTTACGTTCCCCAGTAACTGCGCATGTGCAGAGAAGCTCAGCTGCAGTGACGGAGAGCCAAACGGGACACGTTTTCTTTCGGCTCAATGACGACGTTGAGCTGCAATAAAGTCTTTAAAAAAACTTGTTTGTTATTGATATTCAATTCACAATTGTGTTTGTCTTAAACTTTTGCATTTCTTAACATTTTATCTTGTGTTAGTTTATAGTTTAATAGAGAACCATTAAAGAGGGACCACATTTTAAATAGTAGGAATATAAAAACATGTTTCCCTCCACAAATGCACAAAAATGTGTTCCCCTCCAACCCATTTAGCTTTATCCTATTAATCGTTTAATCGATTAATCTGGACATTTTTCACATTACGAAAGAAATTATATCAAGCTCAGTTTCTGTAGACTCAACCCAACAACAATAAGCACTGTGCAATAAGCAGTGTGTGTGTTTGTGCGTATGTGGGCACAGTGCACAGTGGTAGTGTGTGCGTGCGTGAGTGTGTGTGTGTGCATGCATGTATGTGTGTGTTGGGGGGGTTCTGTACAAGAGCCGCTGATTCGCTCTCTCTGTTCGACACTAATTAGCCTCACTCATATGCATCATGAATATTCATGAGCAGCAGCCGAGTGGACAATTACTTTGCATACGGGTGATAATTACCCGATTTGGGAAACGCCTCCTGAGAACCACAGAGTGTGAGTGTGTGCATGAGAGTGTACATGCATCTGTAATTATTCAAAAGCTGTTCAGTTAATAAGCCTCTGACATCAGTGCCACCAAAAGCATACACACCCATATTCACCCATCTTCTATGAATATACTAAACAGGGCAAATTCAGACATTTTGTCTATTTGGCACATCGAGCAATTCTATCGTAATTTTTATATATTTGCAAATATATATTTATATTTGCTGTTTTTACAATAAAAAAACAGAAGTTGGGCCATTTTTGAGCACAAAAAGTTATGTGTTTGTGTTTAGACACTTTCAGTGTTTTGGAACTTTTCTAACACTGTTAAAATTCTGAAAAATCTTGAAAAGATCTGTTTTTTTTATTATTTCAATTGTTTGACAGTAGTTTTCAGTTGACATTTTGTTGATTGCTTTTTTGGGGGTGGTTCGTAATCGATTTCTTAATTTCTAGATGGCTGTATGCTTCCATAGTTATGGTTAGTTTACTTTTATGGGTGTATTTTTTCTTAAATTTTTTGTACTTTTTTGTAATTTTGAGAAGCTTTTTCAGATTTTATAATTTTTAGAGATTTTTTTGGGGGGGGGGATTTTTTATTTATTTAGTGGTTTTAAAAATGTTAAGGTATTGCTGTGTTTTTCAATAACTTTCTCTTTTTTCTGCTCTATATGCTTTATATGCTTTACTACTGTTTTCTACTGTTAGCTACAAATCTGAGGAGTTCAGCTCTTCGTCCTCAGTCCATCATCACCCTCTTTCTCTCTTTCTCTGATGGGTCTTGTCATGAGTTCCAGAACAATCAGTGCTAATTATAAAAGCCTGAGGCTGCAGATTAAACCACCGCGGCACAAAATGTACACCCATAGACACACACCCACACACACAACTCACTCGCACAAGCAGATTTACTCACACCCACAAAAACATACTAACACACACAGTCTCTGCCTCTCACACTGAACACATATGATCTCCTAACACATGCCTCTTGATTTCAATGAAATTTACATAAACGCAAATGAAGTAAAGCAGTGAAAGTGGGAGCCTGCCCCTAATCGTATGCAAATTTAAATCTAACATCATCTGTATGAAGCAAAAGGACTAATTAAACATGGAAATCACCAACCAAGAACAACGAGTCGATTAAACCGCAGCTTATGTGCGAACTATGTAGTCCACTTGAAAGTCATCAAGAGAAAGACTGGGTAAAACATCTTCAAAACTGAGTAAGCGGCAATTAATGAAAAAAGACAGTTGCCTGATAATGGACACACTTTAAGAGATAAATTACTAACAATACATAACCCAAACTACATTCATTACAGTGTACTATGCACCAAGATTGCAACTTTGTTTATTTTCAAACAGATACTCAGTTATTGTCTGAATCTAGTAGTTCCTTGCCCAGTTGAAACAGCTGAAGCATCCTATACAGATAGGCACACCAGCGGAGAGCACATCCTCAATCATTATCTGGTTTGCTGTAGTCACTGAAAAGCCCTAACGTCTAGTAGGGCCCTCCACTCCATTAACTACTAACTGTCTGTAAAAATGTTCAGAACTTTATCAAGGAATTAACTCTCAAATGTACATAGTCATATACATTTTATATGTTACTCTATTTATATCTGGCTCTTTGTATAAATTGATATGCTTATATGGCTGTTGTTGTCTCCAAAGAAAAATCCTTGTGCTTAGCAATAAAACTTTTTCTGATTCTGATTCATAATGACAATGTTTTTGGTAAAGTAGGGTTGAGCGGTGTCAAACAATTTGGCATCGGCGAAGTTGCCGAAAGATAAATATTGCCGATGGACGATGTCCTCTTCTCTGGGTGGGGGGAGGGGATAGGGTATACAGGGATTGTTGTATTGTATAATTAATTCATTTTCTGAAGACTTCCCTGCTAGGTAACGAAAACATAACATAACATAAATATAAGTTACACAGAAATTAGCACCTGTCAATCACTTTGTCTGCAGAATTCTGGCATGAACTGACAGAGTGATCTGTGTCATTATATTTGTCGATTTTGGTTGGTAAAAAAGAAGTATATTCCCCTATCTGGAAATACTTTGGCTTTAGACCGAATGAAAGAGGACAGCCACCAGACACGTCTGAAGTGGTGTGAGGAGTAGAGCAGATCGAAGGCAAATATCAATAACTCCACAGTGAGGATGCTTGACCCAAGATACAGACTGGATCACATGAAACCACCCGAGTTGTAGGCCTAAGCTCCACAATAACTGGTTGCTGAAATGGCGAGTCCATCACCAGCCCCGTGTGAGTGAGAGGAGAGCCGGAGGATTGCTGATGCTGACTCAGCATTGCAATGCCTATCTGCCGTCAGTGATGAACTAGGATTTTTAAAAGTACAAATTATAAATCTCATAAATGTAGGAAGAGCTGATAGGGGAGGAGAGTGGATGAAGTGGAGGAGAGTCATGACCATAAAAATACGTTTTGACAAAAAAGCAACATGAAAATATTCGCAAATTTAAGACATCGACACGAAACCGAAAATATGAATTAATACAGGGAGAGCTCTTCTGGTAAGATGTCATCGGGCATAAGGCAACCAATAGGAGAGCAGGATACTATGTACAAACACAAAGCGTAAGTGCTGGAACTGATCAATCGGAGAGCAGGATACAATTCATGAACACAGAGCATCAAGGCTGGAACTGACCAATAGGAGAGCAGAATATTTGGTGGGCGCTGTGTTGTCTTCTGCCCAAATTTCAAATGTCCAATCTCTTCAATCTGTTAAATTCCCATGCACGTTTTTCGTATCTTGACATTTTTTTATTTCATAAAAAATATTCTTCACATGGACTTTTGTATCTTGAATTTTCATTAACGTGAAGCATTCGTTTCTCGAGACAGGTCTGTAATTTAAACCCAATGATCTGAGAACACAGTTTGGCTCGAATACAGTCAGCAGACCTGCAATGTGTTACTATTGTCAATTACTCATATTCCGTTGTTTCAGTTCTTAAGCTGTGTACACAGTAACACGTAACACACATGAATGGCAAAGGTTTTCATGTTATGTCAATGAGAAAACCCAAGTATGCAGGAAAAGTAGGAACAGCAGAACAGATAGTGTTTTCCTGCAGAGTGGGGCACGCTTTCTTACAAGTGCCATGGGAAAGCAGAGTTCTGTCGGTGGGAAAAGCAGAATATTCTGGGGTAAAGAAGGGGTCGGTCACTTGACTAGAGACAGGTTGTCTGGATGCAAAATTGCTGAAAAAGTTACAGTGAACACCTCATGTTAAAATAACATTTTCAGAAACAATTTCTAAATATTCAAGTTTAAAACCCACAAATGGTGCTGCCATGTAGTCATGACATGTCACATATCTCTTATTCTGTAAGTTCATTGCCATACATTACACTTTCCAGTGAGCGTGTGCTGTAGTTTTAATCTAGTTCAAGGTCACATCTGTATTTGCGTGTAGTTTAGAGGATGGAAAGAGAACACATATTTTGTACACAAGTACAAGTAACGTTACCCAACAAATTATGGATGGACTTACCCTCAGCGCTGGATAGCAAGACACAGGTGCTGATCAGCAGCACACACTGCCGGATGGTGGGAAAGAGTAAATACACACTTGGCTCTGGCATGATGGAGGAGTGTGTGTCAGCTCACAACGCTCCTGCAATGCTCTCACAACCTACAAAACACAAAAAGAAGCAGTGTCATTGGAGAGTTCAAACTATTCATAAAGGTGTGGAAATAGCATTCCTGTCATAGAGATGGTAAAAATGTAACATCAACAAGGACACCATCATTAAACAGATGTGTCACGCAATACTCTCACACACTACACTCAATAATAGCAGACTTTGATGTTATGTCTGGGAGCACTTAGAACTGGTTCAGGGAAGGACAAAAAAAAAACCAGGAACAACAGAAATAAACTAAAATCAAATAATAAAAATAAAGGGATGTCTTAAAAACCTTTTAAATTTCTGTTTATTGATTGATTTCTTCATGCTATATGTGCTTAGATATTAAATGCTAATATAAAGCCCAGAAATGAATAGAATATGGAATAGGAAACTTCCTTCCGCATTGTCTGGGACACCTTGTCTTTTCCTCCACCTAAGGAGCAACTGAAATTTAATTTACCAATATGCATCATATGTGCCATATTGTCCAGTACTCAACAAAGGTTTTCCTATAGCTATAATTTATTTGACATATCGTTTACAAAAATTAGCACACAAAAACAATTCATATACCAACACCATCAAGATTAAGTAACTACTAGAGCAGTGAATGATACAATTAAAATATTTAGACTTCATAAACAATGATATTAAGTCATTGAGACTGCTATTTTGTCTGTTACCAAGTAAAGACTGAAAAGTTTTAGTATTACAGTATTTTGATAAATATATTTTTAGAAATGTCTTCGTAATTAAATGAATGTTGCCACTTAAAAAGCTTTAGAACTCATGTTTCTTATTTATTATATGGTCATCATTGTTTCCCTTTTTTATTTCATCAACATTTGGAGCAAATATAGGCTTTGTGACTATCAAAATTCTCCTTTAAATCTACAATCACTCTCATCTCTTGGTATCTGCTAGAGATATGCGAAGTCCACAGGCTGCGGAAGTCTCCTTTGGCACACATTCACTGCCTGCTGTCTCAAACACACACAAATACACTTCTGCTGGCAAGAGCTCATCTGAATCAAAGACCTTTTTATTAATTTCTTACTAAGGTTTCTGTGGTCCATGAATCAATCAGAATCCATTTATTCACACATGTAGACCATCATGTTTGCTCTGTTTGAATAGATGAGATTCCATCAGGTTTCCATCAGACTCTGAGGTGCTCTCTCTCTCTCCCTCAATTTCTTTGACAGCCGATTTGTAAATAAGAGAAAATGGCTGTTTTTTTCTCCTCTTGTTTCTCATCTGACATTGATCCAGAGAGCAAGAAACTGAAAATCACTGCTGTCCAGCCACACATAAACTAACATCAACAGTCTGTAAAGACTATTAAAAAAGACATAAATGTATAAAAAAAATTTTTTATAGTGTTTGGACATTGAAACTGAAACAACGGGGTTGGATGGTTGTGTTTGAAAAGTGAAACTGATTCAGTATAACGCAAGAGTGTGCTGCTGCAGAATAAACATGGGGTCATTAAGACAACTGACAGCTTTGGATAGAACTCTGTCTGTATTTCTCAGCACTAAGAACACCATTAAACCAGATTAAATCGCCAACTCATTTACAGAAACGCAGCCACAAACGTGCGAGTATGGAGTAAATTTAATGCATAAATGTTTTACAAATTTAAATAAAATCTTGTGAATTGCACAAATATTGTACCTACAAAAAACAATTTGTGTGCAAAAATCTACAAAAGAACAAAACTATTTTTTGAAGTAAAAATCATCTGCATTTGTCGATCTGGTTCTGCAAATGCACCTCCTCAAGCACACACACTTAATTTTGGCACTGCTCTCCCATCGGAGTTTAACAAATAAATAATATTTGCAAAAAAAATAATTGTCAAATACGAAGTGGCCTTTTACACACACTAATTGCACTACTGGGCCAGTTTCGTTGGCTGATCTCTGCATTTACAATCGTCAGTCACCCAACTGTTACCTTTGCCTTTATCCCAAAAAAGGTACAGAGAAACTGTGTGCATCTTCTAGACATTAAGCATTCTATCTGTCTACTGTCACAATTTAAGAGCCATAATGACTCTGTCCAAGGGAAAAGGAACAGGATCAAACATGAGTTAAAAAGAGGAGTTACAGCACAAAAGCATTGCTCACTAATTACAGGAGGACTGAGATCAGTATCTGAAAGCAGGTACATAAGACACAAGCCCTCATCTTGTGCATATGAATGCATTTAAATCACACAAAACCTAAGCTTCAGTCTTGCATATTCAATTTGTTTGGCATTTTTATTATGCTGGGAAATTTTAAAAACCAAATTTGACAAATCAAAGTTTTTCTAGATGTAAATAAAATAAATGATGCAAGTTAAAGTAATCAGCAGACATATGCCAATCTATAAAGTATTTTTGCTAAATTAATTTGAGACACATTTTGACTTTTTGAAGAAACACTGAGTAACTGAGAGTCACAAATCAAGCTGTTTATGGGATAACTTACGATATTATACTTCACAATTTATAATGTATTTAATTCTGATTGATTTTCATGTATTGATCTAATTATTTAGCTGTTCAATGCTATTGTCCTTGCATATGACATTTCTTTGTAACTGGTAGTGAACTAGCTAGATGATGAACAGTGTGTTTATGATTTATTACTACTCATGTTGGCTTTTGTCTGCTGCTGAAGAGCTTTTGTTTCATCTCCTGTTTCCTGAGCATCACATACTTTAACTGCAGGCAACACACACGCTTGGGTTAAGAGATAACCCTCATTACTGAGTAAAACAGTGTGTGAGGTTATGTTGGTGTGAATTCTGAACTTTTATTAAAGAGTTACATAATGAGCTTCACTCTGCTCTTTGGAACTTGTAGGAAACTCACAATTGAAGACCAGGAGTTATTTGGGGTATCACAAGCTTTAATTTTGAACGCTGCAGTCTTCCAAAAAATCTAACTAAGCAATGTGTTACACTGGGTTTTTAAGACCACTAGGATGCACCCCCTATGAGGAGCCAGCCACAGATATTCATGAAGTAAACAAAAGGTCAGCCTTACATAACATGAGAAGGTACTTATTAAGATGTTCCCAGACCTTAAGGAGCATGAGTCTCATTGGGGGTGGCACCAAATGGTCTACATCAATACAATAGTGATGAAAGTGATTGCAATATAAAAGAGGTATGTTGTAAAATCATAACCTTAAATTCTACAGACTAATCCTACAGACTGCACCATGGATGTGTATCTCACATAACAGGCTTTCTGATCAACACTTTCCTATAAAGTGTTAAATTCCAGAGAATCAGAGCCTTGTACGAAATCAAACATCAACACAGGTGTAGCTGTGCTAGGAGGCAATTGAAGCCACTGCTGAATCCTTGGTTAAAGAAAGCTGGTGTCTGGCTGTCGACAAAGCCTGTGCTTTCAGCCTAACGTGTGAGGAAGCCGGGGATTTGGCATCTCTTCATGCCGAAGGTGTGGACTCGAGTGTTGTGAATTGACCTTGAGTGAGAGTCCAGACTCCTCACATCTCAAATCAAGTATTTTAAGTTTTTTTAATATGACATTTTAGTGTTTTATTTATGGTTTTAACCAAGACTAAGTTCAAATTCCAGCTGAAAGTGACACAAATCTGTTTTTTATTTCCCCATATGTGACCTGTTATTGATCATTTCATGGAAGTCTAAACAGTTCACTTCTATTTTTTAATCCAACTAAGGCTTAATAAGTCGAACAACTTAATCTTTTCAACAACAATTGATGCCTGTGAATGTTCATGCAAGTCTTAAGAGAAGCACGCGATTCAATGAAGAAAGGTAAGCATGTAAACATGGTCAGGGAAAATGAACCTTTTCTATTATTATTAATTTATATTATAAAATTACTTTTAGTCTTTTTAAGAAATAAAAGGATTGCCTTATGTTTTTTTTCTTTAGGATATTTGAATTGTTATAGGCTCTGTTTTTATTTCCCTAATCTCGTTCATCATTTCTTTTCTTTCTATTTCATATGTTATAAATTTAAGTGTCACATGTTCTATTGTTTCCTCTACTCCGCAATTATCACAATCCCAGGTTTTCCAGCGCAAGGTTTCGAGATTGTGAGTCTTTATTACAAAACAATGAGTACTATAAAATATTTTGTTTACATATTTGCACAAGAATAGTAGCCTATGCCTGTGTAAGGTTTTCCTCCCTCACACATCCTCATCATCACATATAATACAACATTAGAAATTAATTGATAATTTAGAAATAAAATTGATCTAAAGATGTGATTAACGTTAAGTTTAAAAATCACAGAGCTTACCTTTCATTTTCAAGCAACAGCAAAACGTCATTCTTTGGTCAGGTTTCCTGTTGCTAACATGTGGTTTGCTTGATCTTGTAATAGTACTAAAATGCTTCAGTGTTCTCTTTACTTGTTAATTTGAAACATTAATAATGTTTTCAATTTAAATAGTGCTTTTCCAGATGTTCAAAGACGCTTTACAATTATGATTATACAAAATTATATTACACAAAACACTGAATGTCATGCCATACTCATTGTAAGAGCCAGGTTATATCAAGTTTCATTTGTGTGAAATTGTTGCATTGTTTCAAAAGTTATAAAAACTTTTGTGTAAGTTAACCACGAAATCTCCCATTGTACATTTTGCTCTCTCTCTCTCTCTCTCTCTCTCTCTCTCTCTCTCTCTCTCTCTCTCTCTCTCTCTTTCTGTCTGTCTATTTGTGGCTGCAGTTCAAGTGTCAGTGTCAGACAAACATCTGAATCATTTACAGCGCCTCCTCACAGTCTAAAATACTCAATGGTAGAGCTGCTTACTCTAGATACTGAGAGAACAGTTGTTTAATACCATTTGCGTGTCTCTGTTTAAAAGCCAATAGAAATCAAAAGAAACGTACTAGGTCAAAAATGTTATTAAACATAATAAATTACTCAATGTGTGCTATTTTACAGGTTAGGAATGCCTATTTTGACAATTTATCTGAAATTGTCTCAAATCATATTTATTTTTAATACTAAACATTTTTACATTAAACTGTTAATGTTTAGAAAGAAAAATCATTGCATTGAAAATAGTTTACAATCACAGATGATGTCAGGTTGGTACAACTCAAGAGCAAAAAATGCTTTTATAATTTAAAAAGTTGCTTTTTGAAAATACCTATACTTTAGATGAAAGACAGAATCTCTATTAATACTGCTTAAGTAAAATGTCAAACAGGTATTCATTCATTCAGTCATAACTCTTTTTTGATTCCTTAATAATAGGGCTGCAAATTAATCCTTTAATTCGATTACAAGAAAATAATTGATTAATATTCAAATATTTAAATAAATATTATTTAATTCGAGATAAGAACCAATATCTCAGATGCTGGATCATCTCAAGCTTTAGCACGGTTCAGAACGGACACTGAAGACAAGAACAGTTGAGGAAATTCTGGTGGGAAAGCCTTCATTTCTTTGGGGTTTTTCTCTATAACTCTAAAGTTATGGCCTATTTAAAATTTAAGGTTAGCAATCCTTTTGCAGATATTTTATTTAAACTCAGGATCGTGCAGAATGTTTTAATCCATTAAAAACACAGATAATGTGTTTCTGAACATGTCTATTTTTAGTGAAACGGGATATGAAGGTTCGCTTTGAAGAGAAATTAAATTTATCATTATAAAGTGTACAGAACAGACATCTAGGTACTTTATTCAACAGTTTAACCTTCACACTGTTTTTTTATTCAAAATGTAAAAAAACTTTTTTTATCCTAAAATCTTTATCAGTAGTTTTTAAAGATTTGCATAATTTTGCTACATATCTAAATTGTATATTTATTTTATTAAACTCGGCTGTTTGTCCTGGTCTTTAAGATAATCATACAGTGCAGGAACATGTGATACATCTGATACTGAATTCTACACAATTTTTTTACTTCTCTGTAATGTAAAATATCAGGATATGACAAAAATAACAGCTTATTTCATTAATTGGAGATTCAATTGATTACAGTGATACATTTATGGTAGCACTTTATAATAACTACACACTATTAATCATTTATAAGCACTAACAAATAGTTAATAAGTAATTTATAAAGCATTGTTTCTATGTTATTACACATTTATAAGCAATTTAAAATATAACTTAAAAGGCTTTATTTCTGCCTTTATTTATTAATTTATTTATAAGCACCTTTTCAATTTGCTTAATAACATTTATTTGATGCTTTATTGAGGATCAGTTAATCATTTATAAATTAAACTTTTCACAATTTAAAAACCAGTTAGTTATCAGTTGCAAGTGAATTATGAGATGATTTACAACATGCTACTAAAGGATTATTAAACTATTTAAAAGCACATTCATACATCTTATTTTTCAGACATATAGTAACTGTGTGTGATATTTACATTTACATTTATGCATTTGGCAGACGCTTTTGTCCAAAGCGACTTACATTAGGGGAGAGACAATATGCAATTTGTTACACCGTCAAAGTCTATCTCAGCTTCTCATAATAGAAGCTGAGATACTAAATGCTTTATTATCACATAATCCTACTGTAACTCATGATTAGTTCAGGCAGCTATAAAGCATTTACTAGCTGCTAGTTAAATGCTTGTTAAATGCTAAAGTAGACTGTTTATGCTTTATAAAGCTGTTTTCGTGAGCTCTTCTAAAGTGAGGATTATTCATGACTTATAAAGAGCTAATAAATGTGATATAAATGCTCGGTTTTATTCTAAACCAACAAAAAGCGCACAGCGCAGAAACCATTGAAATAGTCTCATTTGTTAATGCTTTACAAAGCATGAATAGTCCTCACTTTAGATGAGCTCACACAAACAATTAACAGACAGCTAATAAATGTTTTATAACTACCTGAATTACAGTAGGATCATATGTTCATAAAGCATTTATTATCATACTTAGTAACTGTTACTATATACCTGAATAATAAGATGACTAAATGTGCTTTTAAATAGTTTATTAATCATTTACTAACATGTTCTAAATGATCTCATGAATCACTTAAAACCAAAAAATAACAGTTTTTTTAAATGCTGAAAAGTATAATTTATAAATGATTAACTGACCCTCAATAAAGCATGAATTTAGTGTTATTAATCATATTATATAGACATTTATAAACTAGGAATAAAGTCTTTAAACGTATATTTATAAACGGCTTACAAATGTATAATAACACAGAAACAACACTTTATCAATTACTTAATAACTACTTGTTAATGTTTAATAAATAATTCATAGTGTGTAGTTATTATAAAGTGCTACCGATTAATCTATTATCAAAATAATCAATAGCTCCATCCCTACTTAATAATAAACCATGATTTTACTTACACTGCTGTTTTACAATTAAATTAAGTCTTTGTTGAAAAAAAAAGTCATCATACATCATAAGTTACATATCGCATGTTCGATGATGATGTACTACCAACATAAAGCATGAATGAGGGACTATAGATCACATGACAGCTGGCACAGACCCAGCAGCCAGTTAGCTGCCAGCATCTGGTCCAAACTGATTTCCACACTGCAAACAGAGTGTGAGCAGGAACAAGAGAGCAATAGAGAGAGAGAGAGAGAGAGAGAGAGAGATGAGTTTGGTTGTTTGTTTGTTTGTTTGTTTGGCTGGCGTGCAGCGAGGGGCCATAGCTCAGAGCTCAGTCTTTTCCCATCAAGCTGCTGATGCTTTCCATGACTGTCACTCTCTCTGGCAAACTTGCAGATGAACTGCAGACTGTGAAAGCAAGGAAACCCTTTTGGAATGTCACAGTATGAAGAGAACAGAAAAGCATTAGGACACTCTGTGGATACTATAAGTGGACTCTGCCCAGATCAGAGAAGAGGAGAAAACAACCCTCTAGTTGATCCAGAGCCCTCTTAATCTCAAGTTTAAGCTTTAATGGATGCCCTCGGCATTCCCAACGCTCTGCGCTTTTCACAAATTATGATAATTTGCTACAAATTTGGCCCTGTCCCAAATCTCTTATTCGATGTGGACTTATGGATTCGTGGATTTTATCAGCGCATGCTCGTGCAGTGGTAAGCCTGTATGGTGCCAATTTTATGCTCTGAAGTGTGCTCATCGGCACCTCCTATGCTCCCTTAATCGGTCTTCTATGATGCTTGCATCAGCGCAGCCATCATTTGGCCTACAATCCAGAATTCTCTGCAAATGACCAATCAGACAATTGATGGAAGGAGCTCGGACCGATTGGAGATATGACAGGCAAGAAAGCGTTGAAGTAAACATACTAAACAGGGGTATATGCTTTTGGGTGATGTTCAAACAGAAGGCAATGAATCAGATGGAAAGCAAGCATATTGAGCCGAATTAGAGCTGAGGATCTTTTCCTGAACACAGTGGGAACTGATGGATCACTTTGCACAGGCTCAGCCATGCATAGCAAATAAGCGATGATGTTATGCGTTTTGATTAGTGTGAGAAAATGTGAAAATGGATCAAGAGGGGTAAACAGAATGAGTTGGATGAGCTAATCTTCTCTCCTCATCTTCATCTTGACTTTCTATGAAACTGATGCAAGGGTTTTGTGTGGAGTTAATTGCAGAGCCAAGGACGATGTGGATCAGTTGCTGAACTGCTCATCATCCCTTCCCTTTAACTCTATTTGTAAATCCCCCTTCAGTTCAGTCTGCTGCTTCATTCTCTTGGGAATGAAGTGAAACCCATGAGAGGTCTCTTGAATCAACAGACCCCAGAGAATTTTATAAAACAAGAGAGACGGCTCTGGAGTCAAACACAACTAATGGGGTTATCTTCTATATGAGATTGCAGAAATAAAGTAAACAAGACTCAGGGAAAGCTCTTCTAGACTCAAACCAGGAACTTTTATTTATTTCCTCTCCTGAGCAGAGCTTCATGTTTCTGGATTACACTCCGCTGTTGCCTCATTCCCTCAGTAATCCACAATAATCCGCAAAATGTGTTTTATCTGCTGGACAATCCCTCAACAGACTGTTGCTCTTAAATTCTTCATTCAACACTAAAAACTGTACACCAGATTGTTGCGCTAAATATATAAGTCATATAATCCCAACTTTTACCACAGCTGTAGCCTTGCGTAGCCAGACCTTCAGGGAAGGTTTTGGATATTTTTTTTGGTCAAGATCCATGAGGCTGTTTGAAGGACATGACAAACAAACAGTTCCATGTCCTTTTGCATAGTCAAGTTTTGGAGCGTGAAAATGTTGACTGGCTGACATGCAATAAGTTAGCCAATAGAAAAAAATCACATGAGACAAGAGATAACCCATAGTTCAAGAAAAAAAACTATCATTTATAACTGAATCAAGAGGGCACACAAGTAGTAAAATCATCTTTCCTCTATCATATGACTGAACTTAGATTCTAAACAGAACAAAAACAAAAGTGACACTCATTTCTCTCAGACATCTAGACAAGTTCAACCAATCTGATCACATCTTCAGGATTTTTGAAGTGGCTGCCATAAAAATCACTAAACCCATCAGACCTTTAGCCAATGTTCCTTGGGGGTGAGGTTTGAGGCTGAGACTACCACAGCTGCATCCCAGCAGCCAGCTCCCGATGGTGATTTATATAGGTGTATTCCTGCCAGCTTCTCTATTTGTGCTCTCAATGAAATATGTCTTCAAACTAAAGCTCAGAACTGAAGTAAAGTATTACAAAAAGTATGAAATGTCTATCCATCAAGATTTACACAATAAATCTAATTATCGAAGTCAATCACATTGTGATGATGAAAAAGAAGATACCATCTTCATGGCAAGAGAAATTTGAGATTTATGAAAAATGTATTTAGCTTATGAGTCATTAAGAACTATCATGAGTTCAAAGTGTTTCAATCATTCATGAACACATTCATTAATACAGTAAAGGTGCTGTATTATGTAAACTCTACTTTTCAGACATTGCATGTTTTAGAATTAGTGTGATGAAGCAGTGGGAAGAACATGTGATACAAGGTTTGTTTCTTTGAGCCCAACCATTAGAGGTGATTTGAAAACAATGTTTATGGTTTAATTGTCATTAAGGGTGCAGTGATAGTCTAAAGGGGGCAAATATTTAATACAAATTATTTAAAATAAGGCTGAAATGATTTCTTGACTTACTTGAATAATTTCATTACAAAAATTGATCTAGGCAAAATCCTCCACTTCAAAGCCTCTACTCATTTCTTTTGTGCCATTGCCTGTCTGATTAGTTAGTCCAGGCCGGTTTGTTCACCACATGTATGCTAACTCAACTCGAGCGCTAGATCACGGTTTCATCTTCACATTAAAAGGAAACAAGAACAAACAAAAAGGAAACTTCATGTTAATATCTTACATTGAAGAGATTGTTGTGAAGTTTTACGTTGTTAGGTTTTGTTTGAATACCATTACGGCATATTTCTCACTCTCACTCCTTTCTCAACAAGAGCACCTCCCGATAACATGATAACGTTAAGTGGAAGGTTGAAAATGTTGGAGTTAGGGTAAATTGTTGAAGATAATCGTTTATAGACATTAATTTCATTCAGATAAACGTCTATGTGTGCTGAAATAGGGAAATCCTTTCTTACAGCGAGAACCTAATGTTACTATGGGAAAGGTTTTGCCAGATCAAAGTAGCATCAGAGCTAATGTTAATAATATCTTTAATGTGTTAATGTTGGCCAAAGACAATAATATAAACAGCATGAACCACGAGAAAACCCGTCAGCTGTATTGTTCCATTAATTTATTACTGTCCAAATAGTAATACTAACTTAAATATGTGAGTGTTGGCTAAAGATCATGGCATAAATGGAACAAAAAAATAATGGTTATGAAGTGGAAACTGCTGTTCAGAAATTAAAGTTAAAGGTAAAGACACCCTTGTTTCATACAGTTTTTTCCTCTAACTTGCAATCCAGAACAGCAAATTCCACTTTATAACACCTTTACGACACCTTGACTCTAACCTTTATTATAGCACATTATTGGTAATCTACACATAATGTTCAACTTGTTTTAAAAATGTATCAAAAGCATTGATGTTATAATAATCAAAGGTTCAGCGCATTCTACCATTGGATGTCTATGGGCGAGTGGATCCGTAACAAAATACTCCTTATTATAACCTAAAAGTAATCTCTTTCCTTGCAATGAGGATTGGTCAACTTAGTCCCTTTTAATTAAGGGGTCACAACAGCAGAATGAACCACCAACTTATCTAACATATATTTTAGACAGTGGATCTCCTTCCAGACACCAGCAAACATCTATATATACTCATACACTATGGACAATTCTTGTTTTCCCCAATTCACTTCAACCGCATGTCTTTGGACTTGTGGGGGAAACCAGAGCACCCCAAGTAAACCCATGCAGTCATGGGAAGAACATGCAAACTCCACACAGAAATACCAACTGACCCAGACAAGGCTCGAGTAAGTTGCAGTAAGTTGTTCTGGTTAAATATTGTAGTAAGTGTAAGACTCCAATTTTTTGTTAAATTAAATGTAAAAAAATGATGTGAAGAACATTTCAAATAAAAATTATCTTAGATGTTAAGCATGTTAAAACTATCATGCTCATAAGTGATAAATCATGTTGATTACGTGTCCAGCTTTGTTATTGTGTTAATGTGAATTAATTATAGCATCACTTCCAGTTGTTTAATCTACTTTTGTTACAAGGATCACAAGTGTAAACATGGAAGATGCAGACCAAGGATGAAAAGCAAGCCTGAAGCTTTAGAGAAAATGGCAGAAGTTATCCCAGATGGGAGATAATTTCAAGCTTAAACATGAAATTACCGTTTGGTGCAATCACTGAAGATGAAGTCAACAAGCATGTTAGAGTGTTTGAGCAGAGAACAGGGAATTTAACGTCAGAAAGCCTTTACTTCTTTAGTGGTATTCTTCTGTGAGCTGTTCCGTGTTATTTCTCAGCTTAAAAAAAAAAGTTAAACAGTTCATTTGTAATGAGTAGAGATTTTGAAGATGAAGAACACAACAGTTTATTATCCTCATTTCACCGATGACTCTGAAATTCTGTTCAGTCGCACACTGAATAAGATGATAGAATGTCCAGTGAACCTCACAAGTAGAAACACCACAAGTATAATACATTCCAAAACTGAATGTCTAAACAGAATAAACTCAACCAAATATTTTTTATAGTCGATCATAAAGTCCTAAAGTAAACTACAATCTTATATCTGCACAAAAATACAAAAACAAAGAAAAAACGCCTCACAAATGCATTGTACAGAGGATAGAACTACAGCGAGAGATCAAAGTCCTATCCAGTCAAACACTCTTTTCAACACAGAGTGCACACTACAAACTACTCATGCACAAACTTCACTCAAACTGATTTAACTGTCTAAAACATGCATAAACTATGGGAATCAGATGTAACTCTTGCTCTAAAAGCAGCCAAACACATGCTTAACACTGAGCCTTGACATAAACACTGCTAGAGCTGAAGGTTTAAGCATCCCTCCTCAATGTCCAGACAGCTGCCTAGTCAGAAAATGAGTGAGATCAAATAAAGCACATATTCCAATCCATGCAGGCAACTTGAAGTGATGTCTTAAACAGCACACTTGTCTTCAACAAGTAGTTGTAGTAAACAATGAACAATACAAGTCAGAGGGGAAGAACCTTTAAACGCTGCAAATTGTGATTCTAATACAACAAATTCTTAACTTTACATGTTTTTATTAACTTTAAAGTATATGTTTACGAATATTTCATTTATTATGGTAATTTAATATTATAGTCATTTGTTTATTAAGTAAAATAAGTTTACTTTGACAATTTATAAAGGGACTCGTGAAAACATTGTGAAACATCCCCTGTGAAAAACTCCCCCACTAACATAACTTGACTATATGTTTGTGTGACCCGGTTATGAAGACAAGTGGGTGAAGTGGCTGCCTGGAAGCCTCCAAGAGCAGATGCACCTTAGGGTTGAAGTATAATGGACCTGCTAACAGTAAACTCCTTGTGCTCAGTATTGTGTCCATTAAAATATATATTTGATCAGATTGCTGAGAGTAAAAGCTTTTATTACCAGCATTGATGTTAATATTTTTCCAGTACACAGACATTTTTGCACCTGTAAAGCGCGACTGCTCAACTGACATCCCACCATCATAAATTGCTATCAGTGTGCTGGTACTTATGTCGGTGACGACAATGGAAAATCCGGTAGGAGCGCCCTACTCTCTCCACACTCTTTTAAAAACGGCAATCATTGGCCGCGCTGATGGTCACATTACCACGCCCCCAAGATAAAGTGGATGCAAGTGTAACACTCTTCCTGTCTGCTCGTTGCATCCAGTACACAAGTTCCTGATGAAAAATTTCACATCGTTGTTGATTATTATTATTATTATGTTCATTTGGAGGTTTTGGGCGTCTCCACTCAGCTGCTCGTACATTGACAGCAATACATTTCTGCAATCTCTAAAAAAAGTATTATTTCCATTCATTTTAATGAAGACTAATAGTATTTTTTTCACTTCTAGAGTTTGTATTTATAGTCCACAACAAACTTAACTTGTTAACTACTAAATCTGTTTTCAAAAGTATTTTGCTCTTTATTTATTTATTAATTTATTTATTTATATTTTGAGAAGTTATACAGTTCAAGAACAAACTTTGTTTTTCATTTAAGGTTTAAAATTTCATTATTAAATATCATTCAACTCTATTTGTGGTTGTTGAAATTTTTTTTAAGTTTACTTCTATACATAAATAATAACTTGATTTATGGTTTTATATAGGTATAAGTAAAACATCAAATTAAAAAAACTAATAATTTAGTTTTAATACAATTAGTCCATTAATCAAAGAAATAATAGGCCAGCTAATTGATTATCAAAATAATTGTTAGATTATTGTAACACTCTGTTAGCCGGCTGTTCAGCCGCCGTGCTACTTCCAGAATTCAGCAGCTAGATTTCTACCAAGAAAAAAGAAATATGAGCACATAACACCGGTTTTGCGCTCTCTTCATTGGCTTCCTGTAAGATATCACATTGACTATAAGATACTGCTCCTTGCCTTTAAGCTGCTGAATGGTTTGGCTCTGGTCTACCTGAGCAGTCTCCTCTCACGATATATTACAGCACGCTCTCTTCGATCACAAGAAGCAGGACTATTGATTATTACAAAGATTATTAAATCCACCAGAGGGGGAAGAGCATTCTCATATAGAGCCCCGAAACTCAGGAACAAACTCCTAGATGTTGTCCGGAGCTCAGCTAAACTAAATTAAAAACTTATTTTTTATGTTTGCATTGACAAAAACCCATTGGGGGGACGGGGAATGTACGTCACGTGGTCTATATGCAAATTAAGTGATGACGTCAATTAGCTATTTTTACTGACTTTTGGGCCAGCCTATAGCAACTTTTCTTACTGAGGAGTTGCCAAAAGTGGCTTTGGGAGAGGCACATGCGGATTGCTCTCTTGCTCTGTAGTAAAACTTGGTGGAAAGTGGTAGAGTGTAAGGTGTCACGGCCGGGTCTTGAACCCGGGTCTCTGGGGTGGAGACTGAAGTGTGAACCATTGAACCACAGGAGCAGATGTGTTGGACCCAATGGAAATACACTCCAAGACGCAATCCAGGATACAAGGATTTATTAGAAAAAATTTAACTTCTTCTCAATAACAAAAAAAATAATAATATAGCAAAAACACAACTCAGATTCTTCTCGGAATGAGGAATAAAAATACTCAGTCTAACGAACATATAAAGAAAACTCCACGAGGGGAGAAAACAAATAGACAATAAGGCAACAGGAGAAAATCAAACAGTCTTACTGGACGTAGCTCAAGACCTCAAGGGAATGCACAGCAAGTTCACTGAAGCTGACTCAAAAACCAAGTGAAGTTCAGAGAAAAAGTGACAACTTAAATATACGGGCTGGAACGAGTCACAGGTGATAGAAATAAAGTAAACAAGAGCACATGAGGAAGAACAAAGGCAAAAGGCGAACTACGGGGACCTCTAGGGGAATGGAGACAAAGTGCAGGATGGTGACAGTAAGGGTTGTCCCCTTTTTGAGTCCACTTGACTTCTGTGTTAAGTTTATTGAAGTTGTTCGTGTGTGTGTGTATGTGATTAGTGAGTTTAACTGGTTTTCATTGTTCTGGGTGTGTGTCCTGGCGGCTTCTCTCTGTAACAGAAGGGTGGTAGAGGTCTAGAGAAGCACGTCACGTGACATATACTTGGTAGGGTAAATTCTCTGTTAAACACACTGAAGTTGGAATCTTTCATTTCTTATTGTTTCTCGTTCTTATTGTAATTTAGTTAGATAAGAGGGTAGGTTAAGAAGGGAAGTGGATATTTGCGAGCAACAGTATGGCTTCATGCCCAGGAAGAGAACTACTGATGCAATTTTTGCTCTGAGAATGCTAATGGAGAAGTACAGAGATGGTCAGAAGGAGCTGCACTGCGTCTTTGTGGATTTAGAGAAAGCGTATGACAGGGTGCCGAGAGAGGAGCTATGGTCCTCTATGAGGATGTCAGGAGTGGCAGAGAAGTACGTCAGAGTAGTTCAGGATATGTATGAGAGGAGTATGACAACAGTGAGATGTGCTGTAGGTCAGACGGAGGAGTTCAAGGTGGAGATGGGGCTACATCAAGGATCGGCTTTGAGTCCCTTCTTGTTTGCTATGGTGATGGACAGGTTGACAGATGAGACAGGAATCTCCGTGGACAATGATGTTTGCAGATGACATTGTAATCTGTAGTGAGAGTAGAGAGCAGGTGGAGGGACACCTGGAAAGTTGTAGTTGGAGACCTGGAGGTCTGCTCTAGAAAGAAGAGGAATGAAAGTCAGTCGTAGTAAGACAGAATACATGTGTTTGAACGAGAGGGAGGGAAGTAGAACAGTGAGGTTACAGGGGGCTGAGGTCAAGAAGGTGGAGGAGTTTAGGTATTTGGGGTCAACAGTCCAGTGCGACGGGGAGTGTGGAAAAGAGGTGAAGAGGCGAGTGCAATCAGGTTGGAGTGGGTGGAGAAAAGTGTCAGGGGTGTTGTGTGACAGAAGAGTGTCAGCAAGAATCAAAGGAAAGGTGTACAGAACAGTAGTGAGACCAGCTATGATGTATGGGTTAGAGACTGTAGCAGTGAGGAAGAGACACGAGGCAGAGATGGAAGTAGCAGAGATGAGGATGTTGAGGTTAGGAGTGACAAGGATGGACAAGATTAGGAACGAGCACATCAGAGGAACAGCTCAGGTTGGTTGTTTTGGAGACAAAGTCAGAGAAGCCAGATTGAGATGGTTTGGACCTGTGCAGAGAAGGGATAGTAGTTATATTGGTAGAAGGATGTTGGAGATGGAGCTGCCAAGCAAGAGGGCAAGAGGAAGGCCAAAGACGAGTTATATGGGTGTGCTGAAGGAGGACATGAAGGTAATTGGTGCAAGAGTAGAGGATACTGAGGCCAGAGTTAGGTGGAAACAGATGATTTGCTGTGGCGACCCCTAAACTGGGAACAGCCGAAAGAAGAAGAAGAAGAAGAAGAGTGTTTAACAATTAGTCAGCTTTATTGTTGTTATTGTTTACAGATGGCACTTCAGTCCTCTGTTTTGTCACACTGTACATAGCTCATATTGTTGTTGTTGTTGTGGTTGTTATTGTAAATATTTTGAGAGATTTACTGTAAATTAACGCATCTTCAGTTTAGTCAAGGTTGTTGTTTGTGTTTTTTCCTGTGTTCCAAATTGCCATGATTTTTTTTATTCACCTGGTTCTGTGCCTCTTGATTTAATTTAAAAACAGCCATCCCCTATGTTACCTCCTAATCCCAGACATTACAACTAGTGGCTGTAACAGTTTTTGACATGTTTCTGTGTTTTTTCTGATGACTAATGTCCTGAAGTAGTTAACACTATCAACCAAGATTAATGGCTGGATTTTATGTGCAAAAGAATGAATTTAGCATGTAATCCATACTAAACCTATCCACACAGCTCTCTTTCTTTCTCTCTCTCCCTCTTTCATGTGTGCTTGGTTACGTGTTTGTATGCTGGATATTCTGTGTGTGATAGTTTGCATGAGTATTGTGTTAGTTTGGTGATTGGGGTCTGTGTGTGTTTGTGCATTTCCTCTGCATCATTACACAGACTGAAGCTCTCCTCATTCCAGCAGCTGAAGCCTAGACCCCTAGGCATACACACACTCTTGAGGTGTTCTGCTGTAGCTCGTCCAGAAACAGAATCTGTGCAGTGCTTCAGGGAAAACTCTCTTTCTTCACCTCTTACCTGAGCAGCTCACACAAAAGTTTAGATCATCATCCATCCACTATAATTAAATATTTATCGTAATGATTATACATGAGTATTTAGTTTGAACCCATACATACAAGTGTAGTAAAAACAAAAATTTCATATGGATTTAAGGAGGTTTGGGACATTGATCTTCAATTAAATAGTTTAATGGTTCACACTCGTTGATGTAACTTTATAATGAGAAATTGGCATAAGTTTTGTCCTTAGCCATTGTTGTGAACCCAGAAATACTGTTTGATTTAGAATGTTGTTTTCATCTCAGTCATTGACAACTGGATGTGTAAACTAACATTTAACCCATGAAAACAGTTAAAATTGTGTATAAACAAAGGAGCACCTTCACAATTGTTTGGTAGAATTATACCTATGGTTCATTCTGTTCTTTTGGAGTATGTGGTCGGATTCTCTTTGTAAAATTTATTTTAAAATAATGTAAATTTTCATAATTGGAACCAGGTTATAAAGTCTTTGCAGGGTTTAAAGTAGATTTGCATCATATCTGGCTACATTGGCAGATGTTCCAGGCAGACATAGCCAGTAGGAAGCCTTAGTGAAGACCCAGAACACTCTAAACAGATGATGTCCTCAGGCTGCACTCTCCCATAAAGCACTGGGGAAGTGAAAAAAAATACAGAAAAGACAAGGGCTCAGACCCAGCCCAAAAGGATAAGTGATAAAAAAAATGGTTAGATATTTTGAAGTAGAGTGAGCTCATGTAATCTAACTATTCCAGAGTATGAAGAGGATAAAGTAGTCATCACGACCTGTAATGCTGTAATCCTGTGTTTTGAAAAGATCTATGACTTAAGGCTGCTGAAGAGTCCAGAGTCTGTGTACCCTTTCCCCTCATTCCTCCCGCTCCTCCGGTGCGTCCACTGGCTCCGATACTCTGCTGGCAGACATCTGTAAGGCTGTGGGGTGGTTGACACTTAACAATTTTGCCAAGTACTACAACCTGCACATTGAACCCATCTATTCAGCTGTGCTTTGTGGTGGCAGCATCGTCTGAACTGTACAAGGGATGTCAGCTTGGCTTGCGCCTATCTTACGAAATATAATCTGCCCATTTTCTATTTCATGAACAAAGGTGGGCACATGCCTTTAAAAAAGTAATTGGTTATAGTTACTAGTTACTTTTCACAAATACTAACTGAGTTAGTAACTGTGTTACATTATTATAAAAGTAACTAATTACCAGCGAAAGTAATTTTTGCGTTACTTAAATTGATCAAATACAACAAATCTACACTATTCTAATGTGACAGAAAACTGTCAAATTAAACATAACATTATATATAATCAAATAAACCACATAAAACACAATAACTGGTTTAAAAATTTTGTTTAATTACATTTAAACTTGTTTAAATTATTCGTTCATTCATTCATCTTCATGTCGGCTTTCTTCCCTTTCGGGGTCGCCACAGCGGAACGAACCACCAACTCTCTGGCATATGTTTTACGCAGCGGACGCCCTTCCAGCCGCAACCCATTGCTGGAAAACATTCACACCCACATTCACTCTTTACAAAACGAAAGCTAACTTTGAAATGATCGGCCTTGTCATAGGTTTGGCCCTGAGGTCTTGATAAACGCAAGATTCCTCTAAGGGAGTGAGCTGTACTGCATGCTGTATAAAGTAGAGCCTCCACTAGTTATCCTCCACAATACCCTAGCGAAGGGGGCAAGAGACCGACACAGTATCTAAACCACGGAATGTGTCATTAACCGGGGACTCTCCACCCCCTGAGACATGGAGGTTCCACAGGTCTGAACATGGGGGCTTGTGCGTCAGAAGGTCCCGAGGAGGGAATGGTCACCCAATCATGATGTTCTTCCAGTGACACCTCATTTACATTCACACCAATCATCATTACGTGTCCCACTCTAGCTCTGAACACACTAAAACCTAAGAGAGGTGTTCTGGTTGAGAGACGTGCTCGCATTAAAACCACTTTAGTGTTCTCAAGGCGGGTGTAGTAACATGCATTTCAAGGACAGTAGCAGTAACAGTGAAGTAACGAGGAAAACAGTAATTAGCTTGATTAGGCGTTACTGAAAAAAGTAGCACCGATAGTAATCAATGATCAAATCTGAAGTTTGTCTTGTAGGTGTCCTCTTTGCCCTCGTGTGATAGGTCCAAACCACTCAATAATTACTTTATTAGACAGTTCAGAGAGGAGACAGGTAGAATATTTGGCAGAGAGTTCAAGGGAGAAGGATCGTCAAAAGAGTGTGGCTAGATACCCCTTTCACCACCAACATATGTCAGTGCACCGACTGCTATGCTATCATTGCTGGCAAATCTAAGATTTTTTGACACGCTACTTAAGCTATGATGTTTTTGGGGAAACAGCTCAGAAAATTAAGATCAGTGGTACAATTGTTTTTAACTTTAGCTTAAGTTACTTTTGGGGTACACAGCCCTGGACCCGGTCTTCATTCACATGGCCAAAATGACAAGTTTAACAAGTAATTATAAAACTTTTTAAGAAACTGAAACGCTTGCTATAAGATTAAAATCACATCTTGTACAAAGGGAAACCAGTAGAGCCATAAAAATATGCATGTTAAGACATAATTGTTGTTTACATATTCCGTTAAATGTCTGGAACACTCAAAATAGCTGGGCTCAGCCAAATGCGCCTTTACCCCCCATTCAATCCTTCCACCCACCTCCTCCTGCTTCACATGCTCAGGTCAGTGTTAGGTAAGTATATCAAAGGTAAGTATATGGTGCAATATTGCTATAAGCTACTATTAAGATTTATACTCCCACAGCAATTAGAATCTAGCCAGTGTTTTTCCCCCTTATTTCATTTTTTCCCCTGAATTCAAATAATGAGTGTATTTCCACTTTGAGAAACTCCTCATCTCCCACTGAGAAAATGCAGACATTTTTAATGGTAACTAAGTAAAAAAAATGAATGTGTTAGAGTATTAGTTACTGTCAAAAGTCCTTTCTTTGCACTACCATATTCATCCATAAGATGTTTCCATTTTATTTATCAATCTTTGAGGCTAAGGTATTGTGGGAGGTCTATTCTCACCATTAGAGACCATAGAATAGTGGATAAATGACTCAAATTAATAATGATGCTTTGATGGAGCTCAATGGTTCAAGATTCTCTCCTTCATGAGTGAAAACCTGAGTAGGTTTGTCTCACTGTAGTCGTTGGAGAGGGTGATTGGTGAGACATAAATCTCTAAACTTAACTGGAAGAGAAACACTGGGTGTTAATTCCACATCGTGCAATGAAAGTAAACAGCCAGCTTTTTTTTTCAGTAAAAGAATCTCCTCAGCTGTTTTTCAGGGGGTTTTTTTTAGCTCTTCTGCTGTGTTTGCTTACAGTGAGAAAAGGAAACGATTTGGCTGGGAGAAATACGATCTGTTTATTAACCAGCATGGCCATGAAGATCCACCGGAGTCAATGAATCACTCAGTTGAATTACACTCTTCATTATTCCTGAGCCATTAGTTTTCTCATCACAGACACACAGCAGCCTTGAGCTCAGGCACCCCAGCACAAAAACCACAAACAAAAAAACCAAGCTGATGAGACACACGACCTAAACACATGGACTAGATTTTACTATAAGAATGTGCATTGAACTATCTTCAAATATCATGGTTGTGATTCTTATCATTTGAAGAAACACATTTTAAAACATGGGCCCTTTAACGACTGCAAAAAAACAATAAGAACTACTAAAAAAAATAAAAACAATGTTGGGGCACAAAGCCCAAATTTATTTTAAGCAATGATGACATATTTTAAAGGATACAATGCAAATTGATCTTGTTGTATTCTGGTATTGTCACCATCCTGCACTTTGTCTCCATTCCCCTAGAGGTCCCCGTAGTTCCCCTTTTGCCTTTGTTCTTCCTCATGTGCTCTTGTTTACCTTATTTCTATCACCTGTGACTCGTTACAGCCCGTATATTTAAGTTGTCACTTTTTCTCTTGACTTCACTTGGTTTTTGAGTCAGCTTCAGTGAACTTGCCGTGCATTCCCTTGAGGTCTTGAGCTACGTCCAGTAAGACTGTTTTAGTTTCTCCTGTTGCCTGATTGTCTATTTCTTTTCTCCCCTCGTGGAGTTTTCTTTATATGTTTGTTAGACTGAGTATTTTTATTCCTCATTCTGAGAAGAATCTGAGTTGTGTTTTTTGCTATATTATCTTTTTTTTTGTTATTGAGGAGAATCTTGAAGTTTAAATTTTTCTAATAAATCCTTGCATCCTGGATTGCCTCTTGGAGTGTATTTCCTTTGGACCCAACACAATTGCTCCTGTGGTTCAGTGGTTCACACTTCAATCTCCATCCCAGAGACCTGGGTTCAAGACCCGGCCGTGACGGGTATTCTGGATGCTCCTCCATTTTCCTCATATTCATTCTGACCAATCAAGTCATTTAGAAAAAAATTTCCGGGACTCATTTGGATAACTAGTAATGCCGATATCATGTCACGTGGCTTCTTTTTGGTTTGGGTTGACTAGTGCAGACCAGTGTGGTCACAGTGTGGTCGGTGTGGTGTGAAATGGAACTAAAGGACCATAGCTACAAGTACTTGTTAACAGGCAAACCAAGCAAATGGATAGTGTGTAGTGATAGTGGACAATCCCCACTTATAGAGACCCAACCTCTCTCGTTGCGACACATTACATCGTCATATAACTTGTACATAATTTTGGACATGTGAGTGGGCGACTGGTACAATGTAATATAGTAATCCTTCTGGCAGAATATAAAGAAATATGAAGAGAAAGCAAGACAGTACTTTATTTTGTGCAGTCCCTGACCTCCTGAATCAGCCCAAAATATCTTAAAATGTAATCAGAGCAGAGAAACCTTAAGATTTGGAACAGCACCTGAGTAGACTTTGCAAATTGACAAAAAAAAAAATTATTTGGTTGCTGTATCCCTCTAGAATACTGACAATTGGGTATTTTTTATTGTTTGGTATTAAAAGACTTAAATGAACACTGTGTTTACTGCTTTCAATGGGTTATTTTAGATTAAAGATTCTATTTTTGCTTTGTGTGCGTCCTACTGTTTCTGTTCTGTTAACAGTTTCTGATATAACATGTTGTGTGGAAAGGATTGATTATTTGTTAGCCTACAGTGTAAAAATAACAATAACTTATGAATGAGATATAGTTGTTTAATGGTCTTTTTGGGAAGACCAGTGAAGACTTACTGACTTAAAGAATTTGTTCAGTACAGCACTATTGCTTCCATCAGTTTATTGGTTTCTACTGGCTTTCACTCTATTACACATTGGATTCTGATTATTTGTTCCACACTTTAATTGAACCTGGTTTAGTGGCTTTAATCAATTTGTATCGATTGAAAATACTACATTTTAAGGGTGACCTTATTCCTTACAGGCCATAGGTATACACTTTTACTCAAGCATTCACATTCAAGTCAAATTAAAAAGTTTATTTCACCTGATCCTTATTTTCAATAAACCCACACAAGCATAAGCAGAATATACAAACTCCAGTCAGAAAGATTTTCCCTGGTTAAGAACTCTCATATTAATCGAGGAACAAGAAGAGCTACCCATTTACTATCTAAATGATTAGATGTAAAGCTTTAAATTCTTTAATACAAATGATCTTGGTCCTTTTTGGAATGTTAAGTGGAACTGCTCTCAGGTCCAAGCTTGTGGTGAGAGAAGAGCCATCGGCGGAAACAGAAACCAAATCCGACATTTTAGAACTAACCCTGTAACCTCACACATGTCTGCTTGATTTGCATTCCTCTTCCATGACAAACACACTCCTTATTTATTTGATAACTTCACATACTTTTGTATCATAATCAACAATATCTCCATGCAATGAAGCAGCAATTGCTACTCTCTTGCCTTTATTGGCTCTGTTCACTTTCTCTCTCAGAGAGGCAGTTCAATCTGATCAGCTGTTTCATGATGGGCTGCTCATTAATATCCCTGACATCCCTGATTACAGCTCATCAATGTAAACTCTTGCTCTCTAAGCTATTAGCAGTGTGAGCCAGTGTTATTTCTAAAACTGAGCTGACGTACAGTAGAAGGGTTTTACATATACCCAAACTCTCTCTCTTTCTCTCTCTGGTTTGTTGCTTGTGAATTCGCTGAGCTTTTGTTCTCTCTACATCTTGTTCATCCAATCAGAACAACTGATGAGCTGTGACTGACAGTGATAAATGCTCCGCCTCTTCAAGCAGCAGCAATGCATGCTGGGAACATCTAGACGAGGACACTGACACACATACACACAGACAACCATAAACCAAGAAAACACACACAAATGTGAAGCAGTGTTTAATACACTAAAGCAGTCCATTAGTGCAGATAAAAACACACAGATAAAGAATTGATGTTGAAGAGACCTCTTCATGAACACAGGCGTACAGTTACCACCTGAGCAGTAACCTTACACACATCAATTTAAGTAGTTCTGAACCAAAATATGTTGTACAGATAAGCTCTAAAGGTCTATTTATGGTTACTTGTTTGCTCTGTAGAAAATGAGATGTAAAATATGTGACTTTTGGGACAGAATAGAATTACGAATATAAGTGAGCAAATTGAATAAAGAGAATCAAGAGGATAAAATGAAGAGTCATAAAAATAAATGATCACATTAACATGTTAATATGTAAATACAGGAGCCAGGGTGAGGCTTTTAACATTAAATTATATTTAACATATTCAATGACAGACTAGAAGTGACTAAATGATGCAAACTTTAAAACTAACAATGAAACACAGTGATCGGTTAAGAACATGACAAGGGGATTTCTAACAGTTACAAAGTGAAAAAAGAGGGCTTGGAACACAATGAAACAATTAGAATATATTCAGCCTCAAAATAGTCAAAGTAGCTACTTTTCTATAGCAAACAATGCTAGAACTGCATGCCCAGCACACATACCTGCACACACACCATCTTTCTGGTTACTATTCGCTCCTTCTTGAGACTAAATAGGTTTCACATGTTTACTCCCCCTGCAGATGTCTTTACAAACTCTTTGCTCTAACTATAGGCTTTAGAAGCTACATTAATTAATATTCTTCACTCCCAGATATAAATATAATATTTTATCTTTGATATGGCATTTTTACAGTCATTTAGCAGAAGTTGTTTACACATCAATGCCAGCAACTTTCATGCAGAAAAGTACAAACTCTTTACCTCTGATAGCTGAAGCTGTGGAGGATTGGAGGGCTGGAACACAGAATCACAAACATCGATCATTCAACATATGGCATAAAGTTAATCATTTTTCACTTGTACATCTTCACCTGTTTGTAGAGTCCAGAGAATGCGGTGCAGCTGACAATCATTACAAACTGTTTAATCAGCTTAATAAAAAACAAATGCATAAAAAATACTATGCACTTTAAAGTTTTGTAATCCTAGTATATGTTTTTTAAATAACGCAATAAAAATACTTTAAAGCAGTAAAAGCAATTTTCATTTAAATCTTTTAATACCAAATAATAATATATATTGGTATTCTAGTCTAGTATAATTTTTTTGTTGTCATTTTGTAAATTCACCCAGGTGCTGTTCCAGACCTTAAGGCTTTTCTCCTCTGATCACATTTTGAGATATTGTGCGTTAATCCAGGAGGCCAGGGACTACACAACTGACACTTGTGATTTTTTGATAATAAAGCAATTAAAACAACATAAAGCGTCTGCACTGCAATGGCGGAATTTAATACTGCAACAAAAACCATTTCTGGTCATAAAAGCAAAAAAATTAAGTCTTAAAACCACAATATGCAACTGTACATTATTGGAAGAATTATTCCTTTACCAGTTTCAAATATAAAATGGATGATATAAAATCATATAAAAATCAGTTAAAAAACATTTTGCAAAAAAAATCTCTCCCATATTCACTCTCTCTCTTTCACTCACACTCTCTCTTCCTCAAAAACATTGGACATCTCACATCAACATGTCTTTGACATCTTCCTGTCTGGCTAGTGCTGCAGACTGAACACTAGGTCAGTAACGGAGAAGTTAAGCTACTTAATCAGGCAATTGAATCCTTAGCCCTCCGTCTTTCACTTCAAATAATGGTATTATGACACTAACACAGATGTTTAAAGTTACATTTTAGTAGAATTTATGTTTGTTGCACTGGACTTACTCCCTTGTATCAGAACAAAAACCCTTGTACTCTTGTTCATTGAGCTATATAATGTATATAATGTTGAGCTAAATAATGACTCAATAGGAAACAAAAAAGTAAAAAAAAAAACACACAAAAAAAACTTGTGTGTCAGTGTTTATTTAATATTTTCATTATCTCCTGTTTCCTGAAGCTGCCATAACTCAGTTTTTTTCTTCTTTTTAAGCACTGGAGTAATAAAAGCTTAATTGAAAACTTAAACCTGGAGCTGTATGCGTTACTAGGTATTTATTAATTGTCTGAATGTATCATAGAGCTTAGATTTTAAGCTATTTTTGGTGATTCGTACAGCTTGTGATTGGCTGGTAGTTGACTGGTGAGCAAGATCGTCTCCAGGGTCTCATTATATGTTAAAAATATTCTATATTATTCAACCTGGTGCCAGTAAGCTTCAGCATCCAGTTAAACTCACTTAGAGTCAAAAACAGCAGCTTCATGCCAGTAGAAATATATAAATATATATTTCAAATTTTCTTTTTGTTTTTTTTTTACACAAAGATTTGCTGTAGTAAAGTTTACTGTAATATACAGGCTTCAGTGATATTAATCAGTTCATTTTGTTTGATTTTAATGCAATTTACAATAGGTTTAAAGGTGCATACAGAAGATGACACTGTACAATAAGGTAAGCTAAAATGTATACTAAAGACAACGAAAGTGTTTTTGGAACTTGGATGCCTTTCAACCTGTTGTTGGAGACAGCCAAAACCAAATAATAAAACATTTCAAATCACATTAGTGGCACTTGAAAGAGAAAGTACTGCAACTTTCCTTCATAAACTCTATAAATTATCTGTGTATAGAAAGCTTTTTCATAGCTCTAAGATACATGAGTTCAACTAGGTCTGATAATAAGGATTACACTAGTTGCCATTTGGGCCACATGGCAACTATTTGGTTGTACACCAGACAACATTGAAATTGAAATGATTCTAAAGGAAAATTGCAATCTTGCTTAGATCCCCAAAATTGCTAGAGCTAGCTTTTCTAGACAGGGTTTTTGTGTAGAGTCATTATGTAATTTAAAGACTAAAACTCAACTAAGTTCTTACAGTTACTGGGTAATTATCCTATTCAGATCATGGCCCTGTCCACGCCTCCTGTTGGAAGATTGAATCTTCCTTCTTCCAAAGCAGCCCTCACTTCCCCCTGGATCTTCCTCTCCTTCCCCTTGGCATTCTTACACTGGGGAGTTTGTGCCAGTCCCATGGCTTCTCTACCTTGGGGTACCACACCGACTAGGTCTTTCTAGCAACTGGGACCCAGCGTCCAGCACCATAGCTTGGGTACTTCCTTCCTTCCGGTCTTTACCGCCTCTCCCACCTGAGCCACCTTTGCGACCCGTTACCTTGAATTCCTCTTCCAAAAGATTTCAGGAGTAGTCAGAACTTAGTGTTGTTCCCAATCTTGCTGAGAATTCTGTGCAAACCTAGCCAACTCCTGATACAGCTACTGTGGGGAAATAATGTGACTAAGGTGGTGCATCCTGTGATAATCCCCACCTCTAAGTTGTACCACACTGAGGTTACTGGTCCTGCTGAGATTTTCATCCAGAAATGATAATCCAGGATCATGTCTACAACATGGTGGGGCACATGATGCTTGGTCATGGTGGTCTCAACCAGCTTGAGGGGGATGGAGCCATATTCATAGGCCAAATACAACACCAAAAAAGTGAGGTCTCCCTTTTTCTTGCAGGCTTCACGGACTAGCTGAGTTACCACTTTAGTGTGTTTTATACATACAGGCACTCCAGAGAACCTCTTTTCTGCACTGACATGTTTATGTAGTTGTTCCTGGCTAGAAAGTTACACAATCGTCTCGCCACCACAATGAAGAAGATCTTTCCTTCCATGCTCAGCAAGGATATCCCTGATCAATCTTCTTCTAATCTTCTTCCTTCAGAATCCAGACCCCTTCAGAACATCTCCACTGATATGCCACCCTGCCTCTTCTCTAGATGATCCGTATTATTTTCCAAAGTCAATTGAGTAACCGTGGACAGTGCTTGTAGATCTTATTTGGGTTGCCACTTGGTCCAGGGGCTGAGCTGGATCTTGTCTTCCATCAATATGATTCAGTTCATTTTCACTATATTCAAGAATATTAGATTTAGTTTACATCAACATATTTCTTAAATGTATAGGTCAAGAAAACATTCCAATTGAAACTATTGGTAGATTAATTTACTAACATTTGCCGATGATACAATAAAAATTATTTGATTATATCTTTGACATTGACTAATAAACTAAATAACTCATTCTTGAATTCCTCACAAACACACACATACACACATGCTCACCCTCAGTGAGAGATTTATCCTGCTATAAACCTTTACGAGGCATCGTTGGGTGTAAGTGTGTGTGCTCCGGCTGAAGAAGATGTTTCCACTCTCATTATGGAGAAAAACGTTACGAGCGAATAAAAGCAAACGAGGATGATCAGTGGAGGGAAACACACTCCATCAGACCAGTGACCCGAGGGTGAGAGACACTCAAGGTCAACAGGTGAGGCAGAGAATGAAATAGTAAGAGAAAAGTGCATGTGTCCAGAAGAGCGTTTGTATGAGTGTGTTTGGTCTCATTATTACAATGCTGTTTTTATGATGATGAAACAAGTCAAAACTGAACCGGTTAAACACCATGAATAAATAATCAGATGCTAATGAGAGAAATCATACAGTTATGTCTGCAGGGGAGAGCGTTTGCACAAACAAACAAGATATTTGGAATATTAAAGGAGATATGTGCTGAACGTAATCAGAATGCAATGAGTAACAGGTTACATGTTTTAGAGCAAAGTCACAATGGACTTCTAAATTCTTGCTTGACCTTTAAGGTTATCTGGTCATCCCAGTGTTTCAAACTTGACAGAAGGAAAAGACACATAGCATTGTCATTGGCCAATTGGTGAGGGCATAAAAGCAATCAATTATCCCTAACAGCATTCAGTGAATGCACCTTAAAGGGTTTGTGATTTGAGAAACCAAAATGTTATTGATCCACCAACATCTAAATCCTATTTAACAATTAGACAACTGTCAGGAGAATAACAGAGGAGGACCCAAATCTTTATTTGGGAGTACAAAACTTTATTTTACTAAAGAAGCACCATCTTCTGGGTGTCTGGAAAGAAACTGAAACAATGAAATGAGAAGAAAAGAACTGACTAAAAGTACAAACACAAGAGAGAAAACAGGTGTGACAACAACACTTAAATATATTTATAATATTTTACATTGCTTTCAATAGAAAAAAATATGATCCTATACAAATCTAACACAGACCTATGTCAATATGAACTTTCCTCCTCCCCTAATAGTTACTTATGCCTGCTCTTTAATGTTAATTGACTTCCAGGAACAGCTCTACACGACTCTGCATGCTTATGGGTAGTTTCCATTGCATTCTGTCTGTTCAACAGATTACAGGTAATCACTGATTGTGCAGTCCATACAGAGCTCTGGTGTTGGGCAGTAACGTGTTATTAATAACGCGTAACTGTAACGTTGTCACTATTAGCAGTAACTAATACTCTAACACAGAACTTTTTAAATAAACAAGTTACTACTATTACTATCTGCAGCATTAGTGCGTTACTTTGTGTTTTTATTCCTACTTCCTACATCCCTTTGCAGACTGCAGAACACCATATGAAGAAGAAAGCTTGTTCAGTGATTGGTGTACATCACCGGTTATCGACAAAGAAGAAAAGGTGTTGCCTGAATACTTCCAGTGTGACCAACTTAGCAACTAATCTCGCGACTTTTTATGCTGTTCCTGGCGAGTTTTAGCTACTATTTAATTCTAGCTGACAGACGGAGGAACGCGGCTGCAATGTCTGTGCTGTGCATTTAAGTCCCTCACTGTCTTCCGGGCCTGCTTGGCCATTCACTGTACATTAACAACCAATACTCCTGGCCGGAGACAAGGTTCTTTTTTTTCGTCTGCTGTTTAGAGGCAGTTTGCAAGCCTTCTTAATGGTGCATTACCACCACCAACTGGAAAGTTGTACAAACTATATATGTAGGAGGGAAAATTAACCTTTCCAATTAGGGCGTCACGGTGGCGCAGTGGGTAGCACCTGCCGTCTAACACCAACAAGGTTGCTGGTTCACCCTCGGCTGGGTCAGTTGGCATTTCTGTGTGGAGTATGCATGTTCTCTTTGTGATCGCGTGGGTTTGCTCTGGTTTTCCCCACAAAAGTCCAAAAGCATGCGTTATAAGTATGTGTGTGTGCGTGTGCGCGTGTACTTCCCTACCTATCTAAGTGTGGACAGTGGTGTGGTTACACACCAACAAAGAGGGGACAGCATAGCCAAAAGGGGACATTTTTTCAGTCCCCACTTGGTTTGGTGTTAAATCAAGCTAAAATCATCAGAAATGGACTCTGGACAATTTTTTTTTTTTTTAGCCAAGAGGGGACAGTGTGTTTTGTGTGTGTTCTCCATGCTGCCTCTATTGGCTGGAGTCTGACCTGCAGGGCTAATCCACACACGTCGTTCACACTCCGGCAGACTGCTCTATTGTCTAAGTTAATGGCTGCAGGAGGCTCTGAGTCTCACTGGGGAGGAGAACACTCCTTGTAAAATGCATGTACATTTTAATTACATTAGTTTAAACATACAATATACTTAAAACAATATTTTAAGAAATTAAATTTACAGACAAAAATACAATATATTTCTATTTTATTAACATTAGCATTAAAGTTACAACTGCAAAATATTCTCAAAACATTTTGATTTATAATTCACAATATTGATTTATTATATACACTCACAGCTGTGACTTAATAAACCGATTAGAACTTCTATTTTTTTGTAGAAAAAAAAGATATATTTTTAATTATCCTCATACATGACACAATTTAATGCCCTGTTACATTAATTAATGCCCCCGTTGGATAGGTAGAGCTCACTTAGTGTGTGTATGAATCTATTTAAAGTTATTTTTTATAATAAACAAAATGTATTTCTCCATTACACATGAAGATTGAAGTCATACTAAACACTCTTTAATTCCTTGTATTTTCATTTAAAGTGACATTTGTATATTTATTTATAATGTTTTTTACTCTATCATTTCAAAGGTGGCTTGCAAAACTTGCATTGTTTTTTTTATTACAAAAGTATATCAAAGTTAAATTCCTGCTGGAACATGTTTGTTTTATGTTTATAGACAGAGCTGTGTGTTACATTTAATAATGTCCCCAGCTGGATAGGTAGAGTTCGCTTAATGTGTATTTGTGCATCTATTTAGAGTTCTTTTTTAAATAAACTAAATTTTCCTTCCTACATGATAAATTTCCATCTAGTAATACAATACTTTCATTCCTTATATTTTCATTTAAAGTGATATGTGTTTATTTTATTGTTTTACTTTAACATTTGAAAGGCGACATGCAAACCTTGCATTATGTTTTTTGTTTGTTTGTTTGTTTTGATCACAAAAGTAGATTAAAGTTCAATTCCTGCCTCATGCTGTTGCATAAATATTGATGGAAGATGTTTTTTTTATGTTTATAGACAGAGATGTGTGTTATATTTAACAATGTCCCCCGCTGGATAGGTAGAGTTCGCTTAGTGTGTGTGTGTGCATCTATTTTGATTTCTTTTTTACAATAAACAAAATAGATTTCCCTTCCCTTCCCATGGAATATCCATGAAGTCATACAAAACACTTTTTTAAATTCCTTTTATTTTCATTTAAAGTGACAATTGTTTGTTTATTTTATTTTTTTACTTTAACATTTGAAAGGCGTCATGCAAACCTTGCATTGTTTTTGTGTTTAATTATAAAAGTAGATTAAAATTTAATTCCTGCCTCTTTATCTATATAAATATTGCTGGAAGATGTTTGTTTTCATGTTTATAGACAGAGCTGTGTGTTACATTTATTATTGTCCCCTCCTGGATAGGTAGAGTTCGCATAGTGTGTGTGCATCTATTTAGAGTTCTTTTTTACAATAAACAAATTTTATTTTTCCTTACCACATGAGGAATTTCTATGAAGTCATACGAAACACTGTTTCTTCCTTGTATTTACATTTAACGTGACATTTGTTTATTTGTTTTTTTTTTACTTTAACATTTGAAAGGCAGCAGGCACACCTTGCATTTTTTTTTATGACAGAAATAGATGAAAGTTCAAATACTGCCTCATTCTGTGCATAAATGTTGATGAAAGATTTATGTTTATAGACAGAGCTGTGTGTTATATTTTTTAATGTCCCCCGCTGGATAGGTAGAGTTCGCTTAGTGTGTGTGTGTGCAGCTATTTAGAATTCTTTTTTTAAATAAACTAAATTTTCCTTCCTACATGAGAAATGTCCATCTAGTAATACAAAACACTCTTTCATTCCTTATATTTTCATTTAAAGTGACATGTGTTTATTGTATTGTTTTACTTTAACATTTGAAAGGCGACATGCAAACCTTGCATTATGTTTTTTGTTTGTTTGTTTGTTTTGATCACAAAAGTAGGTTAAAGTTCAATTCCTGCCTCATGCTGTTGCATAAATATTGATGGAAGATGTTTGTTTTTATATTTATAGACAGAGCTGTGTGTTACATTTAATAATGTCCCCCACTGGATAGGTAGAGTTCGCTTAGAGTGTGTGTGTGTGTGCATCAATTCAGAGTTCTTTTTTTAAAATAAACAAAATAGATTTTTCCTTCCCATGTGAGGAATTTCCATGAAGTCATACAAAACACTTTTTAAAATTCCTTTTATTTTCATTTACAGTGACAATTGTTTATTTATTTTATTTTTTTTACTTTAACATTTGAAAGGCGTCATGCAATCCTTGCATTGTTTTTGTGTTTAATTACAAAAGTAGATTAAACTTTAATTCCTGCCTCTTTATCTGTATAAATATTGATGGAAGATGTTTGTTTTCATGTTTATAGACAGAGCTGTGTGTTACATTTATTAATGTCCCCTCCTGGATAGGTAGAGTTCGCTCAGTGTGTGTTCATCTAATTAGAGTTCTTTTTTTACAATAAATAAAATGTATTCTTCCTTACCACATGAGGATTTTCCATGAAGTCATACGAAACACTCTTTAATTTCTTGTATTTTCATTTAATGTAACATTTGTTTATTTGTTATTTTTTTACTTTAACATTTGAAAGGTCACATGCAAACCTTGCATTATATTTTAATTGTTTGTTTTGATTACAAAAGTAGGTTCAAGTTAAATTCCTGCCTCATTCTGTGTAGAAAGGTTGATGGAAGATGTTTGTTTTTATGTTTATAGACAGAGCTGTGTGTTACATTTATTAATGTCCCCCACTGGATAGGTAGAGTTCGCTTAGTGTGTGTGTGTGTGTGCATCTATTCAGAGTTCTTTTTTTTTACAATAAACAAAATTTATTTTTCCTTCCCATGTGAGGAATTTCCATGAAGTCATACAAAACACTCTTCGATTCCCTCTGTTTTCATTTAAAGGGACATTTCTTTATTTATTTTTTTTACTTTAACATCTAAACAGCGACATGCAAATCTTGCATTATGTTTTGTTGTTTTAATTACAGAAGTACAGAATAAAGTTAAGGTTAATGCCTCATTCTGTGTAGACATATTGCTGGAAGATGTTTATTTTTAAGTTTAAAGACAGAGCTGTGTGTTACAATTATTAATGTCCCCCACTGGATAGGTAGAGTTCGCTTAGCGTGTGTGTGTGTGTGTGCATCTATTCAGAGTTCTTTTTTTTACAATAAACAAAATTTATTTTTCCTTCCCATGTGAGGAATTTCCATGAAGTCATACAAAACACTCTTCAATTCCCTGTATTTTCATTTAAAGGGACATTTGTTTATTTATTTTTTTAACTTTAACATCTAAACAGTGACATGCAAATCTGCATTATGTTTTTTGTTTTAATTACAGAAGTACAGATTAAAGTTAAGGTTAATGCCTCATTCTGTGTAGAAATATTGCTGGAAGATGTTTGTTTTTATGTTTATAGACAGAGCTGTGTGCTACATTTATTAATGTCCCCTCCTGGATAGGTAGAGTTCATTTAGTGTGTGTGTGCATCTATTTAGAGTTTTTTTTTACAATCAACAAAATAGATTTCCCTTCCCATTTGAGGAATTTCCATGAAGTCATACAAAACACTCTTTAATTCCTTTTATTCCTTATTTATTTGAAAGGTGTCATGCAAACCTTACATTGTTTATGTGTTTAATTACAAAAGTAAATTCATTGAGCTATCTCCAAAGAGATTGGTTGTGGCAATTATAAAAGGCTTTTACTTGACAACCATTTTAAAGTAAGAGATGGCACATGGATCTCTATTGTGAATTTGAATATGTATGTGAATGTATAGGTTTCTAAAAAAAGTATGTGTAAGTTAAAGTGTCTTCCTGTGAACTTTATTTCACTATTTAAACTGAGAAATGATTTGAATTTCCTCTAAAGTTCAACTCAAACGAAAACAATGCATCTATCAATACATTCTCAGTATTGAAATATTTAAAGAAATAAACTTTCTTTAACTCCAGCTCTCTCTCTCCCTGTCTTTGTACGGGGGTGTGAAATTACCTGTGTCTAGAGGATCTTCGTTCCCTGCACCCATTCCTCAATTTGCATAAGAACAGGAAACTCCAGTTTTGTGTTCTAAGCTTTAGTCCACTATTTACACTGAGAAATAAGATTTGATAGCTCTACATCCCCACTACAATTCTTAATTGTAAAAAAAAAGGGCTTTGAAACTTCAGTTTTATTCCACTTTTTTGACATTAAATTATTTTTTAAATCTTCTGACCTCTGATTCACTATTATTTAGTGAGGATCTTGCTAAAGAAGTGACCCTAATGTGCCTACCTCTGTAACATCTGACAATGCCAGGAATACAGTTAATATACTTTTGTCATCTTGTAGCTTTTGTTTTTCCAAAGGTTCCATCTGAACCTTTCAGTTTATGTGTGAGGCTTCAGCTATCTCACTGATCTTTCACAGCTCTCCCAGCCTTTTGCACGGGGGATGTTCACTGCATCCTTAACCTATTTAGCATTTGAACAGACACACATCTTCCAGAATGGCTTTGAGAGACTTTCAGATACCATACCTCTGTTAACTCACACAAAACTTTGCAAATGTTTTACGAAAAACAAAACTCTCTACTTTGTGTCCCTTTACACAGGCATCTGGCAGTATTTTACTTTTGTGCTGGCTGATGCACCATTAAGGCACATTTTGTTATAAGAGGTATGTTAAGTGTTCGTGGATATGCAACATCGTGTGATCAACCTGTCTGTAATAACCATTCATCTAACATTCAACATTTTCCACCACACTTGTTTGTATCACTGCGCACATGCTCGCAGAAAAAAAAACTACACTGTACATGGGTCCTAGAGCAACATTTATGAGTCTGGTTGTGAATTCATTAATATTTGAAAAATGAACACGAGGGGTTTGGGTGAATGGATAGATGTGGTGATAAAAATACTATTGTTAACTGATTTGTCTCATGTTTTTTCTGTTTACACTATGCACTTTTTCCAAAGATAGTTTAAAATATGCTATTTGCAGTTTTTTATTTGTCACAATATTTTTTTCCACGTTTGATACTTTTTAAATACATTGCTTGGCATAAAGCGTTGCCATCACGACATCACATGGTACTGGGAAACTGTGACATTATCTGTGACAATTTGCAAATCTGGTAAAGTTTCGGATTGTGTACCCATGTTCAAATCTGCTGGAATGAATGGAGACATGCCTCTGCAATCATTTGTACTACGTTCACACACACACACATATATATATATATATATATATATATATATATATATATATATATATATATATATATATATATATATATTTGGCAGAGTATGTGTATTTTGTAAAAAAAACCAACAACCATATTTTGATTTCCAAAAAAAAGAAAATAATCGGCACGGCCTCTAGATACAAATTCAGCCAGGCTTCTTGGAGGTTGATGAGCATACTTTATTCTGCTTTAAAGTTGAAAAATTAACTTCTGTAATAGAATAGAACTAAATCTGTAAAAACGTGTGACAAAATAAAAGCTCTCTTAAACTCTGTTCAAATAAATAAAAGATCTGGAATAATGTTGTAAATATGATCTATACTGTTGGAAATCCAGCTTCAACAATATATGTCTTCATAAATGTAATAAGATAAATAATAGAAGAGTCTCACAAAGACAACCAACTTAACAAACAAAAAGATCTAAATTTGTCATCTTTCAATTACTTTTTGGGAATTTCATCTCGCAACAAAGTAGTACCGTTATATTGTGTGCCAAGCATCAGTCAATCAATGCCCACATGCAATGGTCCTATGAAAAAGAGTGAACACCGGACATGAATTTATAGAACCCGTCCAGATGCCCCGGACTGGACGTAGAAAGTGTCTGGTAAAATGTGGAGGCTTGGTCAGACAGATGCAGCTCACTTGACTGCAGTTTTCTTTGTGCTCCGAGTTTGCATTCATGCTGTTGCTAGCCATTTAGCAACAAACTAATGTGGAGTATGGAGCAGCATTAGCCTGCCCTGTGTGTTGTTTGGGGTGGTCACTGTGAAGCTTGTACTCTGCTTAGGATTCCCTGATGAGTGTAGTATATATGTTTTCATTTTAAACACATTATAATTTAGTTTTTTTTTTTCAAATGTTGAGGCTAAAGCTTTCAGTGTGTGTGTTTAGCTTCAGCATTCTCACTGCCCCCCACCCTGTATCACCCTGTATGGAGGTGTGAAAGCCATTACCATAACTAAAGCACCCTTCACCCACCCCTGCACCCACCTTAAGCAGATCTTTTTCTGGCATGCTTTCAACAAACTAAATATCATTCAGTTGTTTTCCAAACATCATTAAATTCACACAAAACTGTCATGAAATGTTTTACTCTCTGCATTTATATTTTAACTCAAATATTGTTTTGAAGTTTCTTTTTAGAAGCTTCAAATCACTATTTTATCTAGGAAATAGGTTTTGAAATTTTATCCAGTAAATTTCTTTGATATTTCTCTGAGCTTTATTTAACTCACTATTTTAACAAAACACATTTGTGATTTATTTTAAAAGACATTTGATTTAATAATAGGCGTCACGGTGGCGCAGTGGGTAGCACGGTCGTCTCACAGCAAGAAGGTCGCTGGTTCTAGGCTCGGCTGGGGCAGGTGGCATTTCTGTGTGGAGTTTGCATGTTCTCCCCGTGATCGCGTGGGTTTTCTCCGGGTGCTCCGGTTTCCCCACAAGTCCAAAGACATGCGGAATAAGTGAATTGAGTAAGAACAATTGTCCATAGTGTTAAAGTGTGAATGTGTGTGTGAATGTTTCCCAGCGGTGGGTTGCGGCAGGGAAGGGCATCCGCTGTGTAAAACATATGCCAGTGAGTTGGCGGTTCATTCCGCTGTGGCGACCCCGAAAGGGAATAAAGCCGACATGAAGATGAATGAATGAATGAATGAATGATTTAATAATTTAACCAAGAAATCAATGTAACCAGAAAAGTTAAATTTCTGCCTCTTTATGTGCATAAATATTGATGGAAGTTGTTTGTTTTTATTTTTAATGTCCCCTCCTGGCTTAGTGTGTGTGTGTGTGTGAATCTATTTTGAGTTCTTTTTTCCCTTCCCATGTGAGGAATTTCCATTAATTCATACAAAACTTTTTTTAATTCCTTGTATTTTCATTTAACGTGACATTTGTTTATTTTTTTTACTTTAACATCTAAACAGTGACATGCAAATCTTGCATTATGTTTTGTTGTTTTAATTACAGAAGTACATAATAAAGTTAAGGTTAATGCCTCATTCTGTGTAGAATTATTGCTGGAAGATGTTTATTTTTATGTTTATAGACAGAGATGTGTGTTATATTTATTAATGTCCTCCGTTGGATAGGTAGAGTTCGCTTAGTGTGTCTGTGTGCATCTATTCAGAGTTCTTTTTTTAAATACACTAAATTTTCCTTCCTACATGAGAAATTTCCATCCAGTAATACCAAACACTCTTTAATTCCCTATATTTTCATTTAAATGGACATTTGTTTATTTATTTAATTTACTTTAACAGCTAAACAGAGACATGCAAATCTTGCATTATGTTTTTTTGTTTTAATTACAGATGTGCAGATTACAGTTGAGGTTAATACATCATTCTGTGTAGAAAAATTGCTGGAAGATGTTTATTTTTATGTTTAAAGACAGAGCTGTGTGTTACATTTATTAATGTCCCCTCCTGGATAGGTAGAGTTCGCTTAGGGTGTGTGTGCATCTATTTAGAGTTTTTTTTTTACAATAAACAAAATAGATTTTCCTTCCCATGTGAGGAATTTTCATGAAGTCATACAAAACACTGTTTAATTTCTTTTATTCCTTATTTATTTGAAAGGCGTCATGCAAACCTTGCATTGTTTTTGTGTTTAATTACAAAAGTAAATTAAAAATAAATTCCTGCCTCTTTATGTGTATAAATATTGATGGAAGATGTTTGTTTTCATGTTTATAGACAGAGCTGTGTGTTACATTTATTAATGTCCCCTCCTGGATAGGTAGAGTTTGCTTAGTGTGTGTGCGCATTTATTTAGAGTTGTTTTTTTTTAATTTTCTTTCCTTCATGAGAAATTTTCATCCAGTAATACGAAACACTCTTTAATTCCCTGTAATTTTATTTTGTCACATTAGTTTTTTTTATTTATTTTTTTTATTCTTAAACATTTGAGAAGGTGCATACAAATCTCGCTTTATGGTATTTAAAAAAAAATATTTTACAGAAGTAGATTAAAGTTAAATATCTGCCTCTTTATGTGCATGAATATTGAGGGAAGATGTTTGTTTTCGTGTTTATAGACAGTGCTGTGGGTTACATTTAATAATGTCCCCCGCTGGATAGGTAGAGTTCGATTAGTGTGTGTGTGTGTGTGTGTGTGCGCGTCTATTTAGAGTTCTTTTTTTACTATAAACATATTTCTTCCCTCAGAAGGAATTTCCACAAAGTTTTACAAAACATTCTTTAACTCTTTATATTTAAATTTAAAGTCACAATAGTTTTTTTTTACTTTAACATTCAAAGGGCGTTATGTAATCTTTGCTTTATGGTTTTAGTTAAAATAAAAAAAGACAGAAATAGATGAAAGTTCAAATACTGCCTCATTCTGTACAAAATTGTTGAAATATTTTAGTTTCATGTTTATAGACAGAGCTGTGGGTTGCATTTAATAATGTCCCCTCTTGGACAGGTAGAGTTCGCTTAGAGTGTGTGTGCATCTATTTAGAGTTCTTTTTTTTTTAATGAAGAACATTTTCTTTCCTTCGTGAGAAATTTTCATCCAGTAATACAAAACACTCTTTAATTCCCTGTAATTTTATTTTGTCACATTAGTTTTTTTTTTTGTTATTCTTAAACATTTGAGAAGGAGCATACAAATCTCGCTATATGGTATTATAAAAAAATGTATTTTACAGAAGTAGATTAAAGTTAAATTTCTGCCTCTTTATGTGCATGAATATAGAGGGAAGATGTTTGTTTTCGTGTTTATAGACAGAGCTGTGGGTTACATTTAATAATGTCCCCCGCTGGATAGGTAGAGTTCACTTAGTGTGTGTGCATCTATTTAGAGTTCTTTTTTTTACTATAAACATATTTCTTCCCTCTGAAGGAATTTCCACAAAGTTATACAAAACATTTTTTAACTCCTTATATTTAAATTTAAAGTGACAATTGTTTTAGTTTTTTATACTTTAACATTCCAACGGCGTTAAGTAATCTTTGCTTTATGGTTTTAGTTAAAATTAAAAAAGACAGAAATAGATGAAAGTTCAAATACTGCCTCATTCTGTACAAAATTGTTGAAATATTGTAGTTTCATGTTTATAGACAGAGCTGTGGGTTGCATTTAATAATGTCCCCTCTTGGACAGGTAGAGTTCGCTTAGTGTGTGTGTGCATCTATTTAGAGTTCTTTTTTTTTAATGAAAAACATTTTCTTTCCTTCGTGAGAAATTTTCATCCAGTAATACAAAACACTCTTTAATTCCCTGTTTTCATTGTGTCACATTTAGTTTTTTTTTGTTTTGTTATTCTTAAACATTTGAGAAGGAGCATACAAATCTCGCTATATGGTATTATAAAAAAAATTATTTTACAGAAGTAGATTAAAGTTAAATTTCTGCCTCTTTATGTGCATGAATATAGAGGGAAGATGTTTGTTTTCGTGTTTATAGACAGAGCTGTGGGTTACATTTAATAATGTCCCCCGCTGGATAGGTAGAGTTCACTTAGTGTGTGTGCATCTATTTAGAGTTCTTTTTTTTACTATAAACATATTTCTTCCCTCTGAAGGAATTTCCACAAAGTTATACAAAACATTCTTTAACTCCTTATATTTAAATTTAAAGTGACAATTGTTTTAGTTTTTTATACTTTAACATTCAAATGGCGTTAAGTAATCTTTGCTTTATGGTTTTAGTTAAAATTAAAAAAGACAGAAATAGATGAAAGTTCAAATACTGCCTCATTCTGTACAAAATTGTTGAAATATTTTAGTTTCATGTTTATAGACAGAGCTGTGGGTTGGATTTAATAATGTCCCCTCTTGGACAGGTAGAGTTCGCTTAGTGTGTGTGCATCTATTTAGAGTTCTTTTTTTTACTATAAACATATTTCTTCCCTCTGAAGGAATTTCCACAAAGTTATACAAAACATTCTTTAACTCCTTATATTTAAATTTAAAGTGACAATTGTTTTAGTTTTTTATACTTTAACATTCAAACGGCGTTAAGTAATCTTTGCTTTATGGTTTTAGTTAAAATTAAAAAAGACAGAAATAGATGAAAGTTCAAATACTGTCTCATTCTGTACAAAATTGTTGAAATATTTTAGTTTCATGTTTATAGACAGAGCTGTGGGTTGGATTTAATAATGTCCCCTCTTGGACAGGTAGAGTTCGCTTAGTGTGTGTGTGCATCTATTTAGAGTTCTTTTTTTTTAATGAAAAACATTTTCTTTCCTTCGTGAGAAATTTTCATCCAGTAATACAAAACACTCTTTAATTCCCTGTTTTCATTGTGTCACATTTAGTTTTTTTTTGTTTTGTTATTCTTAAACATTTGAGAAGGAGCATACAAATCTCGCTATATGGTATTATAAAAAAATTTATTTTACAGAAGTAGATTAAAGTTAAATTTCTGCCTCTTTATGTGCATGAATATAGAGGGAAGATGTTTGTTTTCGTGTTTATAGACAGAGCTGTGGGTTACATTTAATAATGTCCCCCGCTGGATAGGTAGAGTTCACTTAGTGTGTGTGCATCTATTTAGAGTTCTTTTTTTTACTATAAACATATTTCTTCCCTCTGAAGGAATTTCCACAAAGTTATACAAAACATTCTTTAACTCCTTATATTTAAATTTAAAGTGACAATTGTTTTAGTTTTTTATACTTTAACATTCAAACGGCGTTAAGTAATCTTTGCTTTATGGTTTTAGTTAAAATTAAAAAAGACAGAAATAGATGAAAGTTCAAATACTGCCTCATTCTGTACAAAATTGTTGAAATATTTTAGTTTCATGTTTATAGACAGAGCTGTGGGTTGGATTTAATAATGTCCCCTCTTGGACAGGTAGAGTTCGCTTAGTGTGTGTGTGCATCTATTTAGAGTTCTTTTTTTTTTAATGAAGAACATTTTCTTTCCTTCGTGAGAAATTTTCATCCAGTAATACAAAACACTCTTTAATTCCCTGTAATTTTATTTTGTCACATTAGTTTTTTTTTTGTTATTCTTAAACATTTGAGAAGGAGCATACAAATCTCGCTATATGGTATTATAAAAAAAATTATTTTACAGAAGTAGATTAAAGTTAAATTTCTGCCTCTTTATGTGCATGAATATAGAGGGAAGATGTTTGTTTTCGTGTTTATAGACAGAGCTGTGGGTTACATTTAATAATGTCCCCCGCTGGATAGGTAGAGTTCACTTAGTGTGTGTGCATCTATTTAGAGTTCTTTTTTTACTATAAACATATTTCTTCCCTCTGAAGGAATTTCCACAAAGTTATACAAAACATTCTTTAACTCCTTATATTTAAATTTAAAGTGACAATTGTTTAATGTTTTTATACTTTAACATTCAAAGGGCGTTATGTAATCTTTGCTTTATGGTTTTAGTTAAAATTAAAAAAGACAGAAATAGATGAAAGTTCAAATACTGCCTCATTCTGTACAAAATTGTTGAAATATTTTAGTTTCATGTTTATAGACAGAGCTGTGGGTTGGATTTAATAATGTCCCCTCTTGGACAGGTAGAGTTCGCTTAGTGTGTGTGTGCATCTATTTAGAGTTCTTTTTTTTTTAATGAAGAACATTTTCTTTCCTTCGTGAGAAATTTTCATCCAGTAATACAAAACACTCTTTAATTCCCTGTAATTTTATTTTGTCACATTAGTTTTTTTTTTGTTATTCTTAAACATTTGAGAAGGAGCATACAAATCTCGCTATATGGTATTATAAAAAAAATTATTTTACAGAAGTAGATTAAAGTTAAATTTCTGCCTCTTTATGTGCATGAATATAGAGGGAAGATGTTTGTTTTCGTGTTTATAGACAGAGCTGTGGGTTACATTTAATAATGTCCCCCGCTGGATAGGTAGAGTTCACTTAGTGTGTGTGCATCTATTTAGAGTTCTTTTTTTACTATAAACATATTTCTTCCCTCTGAAGGAATTTCCACAAAGTCATACAAAACATTCTTTAACTCCTTATATTTAAATTAAAAGTGACAATTGTTCTAGTTTTTTATACTTTAACATTCAAATGGCGTTAAGTAATCTTTGCTTTATGGTTTTAGTTAAAATTAAAAAAGACAGAAATAGATGAAAGTTCAAATACTGCCTTATTCTGTGCAAAATTGTTGAAACATTTTAGTTTCATGTTTATAGACAAAGCTGTGGGTTGAATTTAATAATGTCCCCTCTTAGACAGGTAGAGTTCGCTTAGTGTCTGTGTGTGCATCTATTTAGAGTTCTTTTTTTACTATAAACAATTTTCTTCCCTCAGGAGGAATTTCCACGAAGTTATACAAAACATTCTTTAACTCCTTATATTTAAATTTAAAGTGACAATTGTTTAATGTTTTTATACTTTAACATTCAAAGGGCATTATGTAATCTTTGCTTTATGGTTTTAGTTAAAATAAATAAAGACAGAAATAGATGAAAGTTCAAATACTGCCTCATTCTGTACAAAATTGTTGAAATATTTTAGTTTCGTGTTTATAGACAGAGCTGTGGGTTGCATTTAATAATGTCCCCTCTTGGACAGGTAGAGTTCGCTTAGTGTGTGTGTGTGTGCATCTATTTAAAGTTCTTTTTTTTTATGAAGAACATTTTCTTTCCTTCGTGAGAAATTTTCATCCAGTAATACAAAACACTCTTTAATTCCCTGTAATTTTATTTTGTCACATTAGTTTTTTTTTGTTATTCTTAAACATTTGAGAAGGAGCATACAAATCTCACTATATGGCATTATAAAAAAATTTATTTTACAGAAGTAGATTAAAGTTAAATTTCTGCCTCTTTATGTGCATGAATATAGAGGGAAGATGTTTGTTTTCTTGTTTATAGACAGAGCTGTGGGTTACATTTAATAATGTCCCCCGCTGGATAGGTAGAGTTCACTTAGTGTGTTTGCATCTATTTAGAGTTCTTTTTTTACTATAAACGTATTTCTTCCCTCAGGAGGAATTTCTACAAAGTTATACAAAACATTCTTTAACTCCTTATATTTAAATTTAAAGTGACAATTGTTTCATTTTTTTAATACTTTAACATTCAAAGGGCGTTATGTAATCTTTGCTCTATGGTTTTAGTTAAAATAAAAAAAGACAGAAATAGATGAAAGTTCAAATACTGCCTCATTCTGTGCAAAATTGTTGAAAGATTTTAGTCTCATGTTTATAGACAGAGCTGTGGGTTGGATTTAATAATGTCCCCTCTTGGATAGGTAGAGTTCGCTTAGTGTGTGTGTGTGCATCTATTTGAGTTATTTTTTTTAAGTAAACATATTACATTATTGTATATTTTATATCCTTGCCATTTTTTTATTTTAAGAAAGTTAGCAGTGTAATAAAGCGACTTTCTAGGCAACTGAGCATGAGTTTTTCTAAGGTCCTCTCTTATATAGGTAGACTTCGCTCATGGGGTATGGTCCCCTCTTGGTAAAAAGAAAAAAAAAAAAGAGAAAAATTTTTTTTGATTACATTATGAAAACAGAGCATTTATGAAAATTTTGTATGTACTTTTTGTGTTAATACACCTAGTAGAAGTTTAGGACCCCAGTTGGTAGATGTAGAATGACTGTCCTGTTTTGGTCAGGTAAGCGTGTATGCGTGTGTGTGTGTGTGTGCATGCGCATGTGCGTGTGTGTGCGCGTGTGTGAATGTTTCCCAGTTATAAGTTTCCCAGTGATAGGAAGGGCATCCACCGCATAAAACATATGCCACTACAGTTGGCGGTTCATTCTACTGTGGCGAGCCCAAAAGGGAAAAAGCCGTCAAGATAATGGATGGATGGATTCTAAAATTATTCTTATTCTTTTTAGAAAATAAAATAATTGCCCTATAAGTTTTTGATCCCTTATGGATTTTGATCATTGTTTTAGGCTCTGTTATTATTTCTTTATATCTCTTTAATCATTAATTTTCTTTCCATTTCATATGTTTCACATTTAAGTGTTAAATCTTCTATTGTTTCCTCTACTCCACAATTATCACAATTCTCGGGTTTCCTGGCGCATGGTTTGGAGATTGTGGGCGTTAGTAAATTGTTTCTATCATTGTTTGAACATGTTTTGATGCGCTTTTATAAGCTTCCACCGATGCACCAAATGCAAAAAAGAAATCCGTGTTGTGTTGTCCATTTAAGTTGTTGTGTGTTTTATTAAGTAAAATAAGTTTAATGGGGATTTAATAGCATTTCTGTGGAGTTTAAGTGGTTTAGATTGTGTAATGAATGTGATTTATTATGTTTAATGCTGTGATATTTAAATGCAGCAAACCTAGTAGTTTTTTATTTGTTCTAGTTTTGCAGTTTGACTGCAAATACGCAAATAACAGTAAGAAAATATCCATGAGTTCAAGTGCATCTGTCTACACTAACTACTCAAATGAAAGTCCAACTAAACAGAAATAATTTTGTAAAGTCTACAAAATTCACTTTAATGTTGTCTTTTATTGATACCATTAACATTGGCACTGTACGCTGTATGTTAATGCATTACTGAGTAGTTTAAACACATTAGTGTCAGACAGTCAAAAAATCAGTGTTTATAGCTGTTAACAGTACTGTTGGTGACTTTTGAGTAGGCTTAGTTTAACCCATGTAAAATATTCCAAAACCTAACATCCGACATTATCATCCGCACAAGCAGCTTTCTGATCAGATCAAACACGAGGAGGACATGTTTCGAGTTTGTTCTACCATTTACAAAAAGTTCATGTTTGACGGTAATTACTGAAACTATAGCAGTAAGTGAACGCTTTTACAATGATTTAATAACTATTGATGTGCTCCAATGCTTGTTATCACTTTAAAATGCAAACATGAAAACAGTTCATGTTGCAATGTAATCCTGAGTACATGTACCATAACATTACAAATCTCAAAAGTAAAATGTTGTGAAAAATCTGTTCAGGTTTAAAATTAGTCAATAGGGCTTGTCTCGAAGAAAGAAAAGTCATTCATTTATATTTGTCAGTATATTTCAGTTTGCAAGTAAGATTTAATTATTTCTAGCTAAGAGATGAAACTCTATTGATTCACACAAGGCTTTGCTAAGCTCGCGCTCATTGGCATTATCTAACAATAAACACATGTCAATTTATTTTAATATATGTTGAGAAAAATGAAGGTTTAAATAGTATTGACTTCCATGTTCCTGCCCAGGTTTTTGGTGATGGAGGTGGATAAAAGCAGTCCTCTGCAGAGAAACTGAGAATGTGGCCTTGTTCCTCCAGCTTCACCCACCCTCCGAGGGAATCATCCTGGAAGGAGATGTTATTATGGACTGAATGGACAACATTCCTCAGGCCATGGTTATTCTTTTTAGGTTTTTGAAGGGCAAGATCCTTGCTCTAGCAAATCAGCTGAATGTGTATATTGTCAATAAAGGTAAAATTGTGTTTTAAAGGAATGCTCCACCTTAAAATGATAGTCATTTCATCTTCTGAAAATGTCATTTTGTCTTGAAAAACAATTTTACACAACCTCTGTGATGCTCATAAAAGTATTAAAACCATGTACTGAAGCATTAGAATGATATATTATAGTGTTTTTTCTGTTTGGAAAAGTTGTAGAACATTGTTGGAAACTGACATTAAAAAAATAAATGCTCAGTTATTTCAAACCCTTGTTGATTATTTGAAATCCCAAGCTCCACTTTAGATTACAGCCCTCATCCAGTATAGTTACAGCATAACTTTGATGTAACTATGGAGGAACAAGCTACACTTTAGATTACAGCCATCATTGTCATATAAGTGCACAGTAAGTACACAGTAATTACGCTATAAGTACTCCGTAACTACCCTGTAAGTACACCGGAACTACCATATAAGTACACTGTAAGTATACAGCAATTACCCTATAAGTATTTTGTAAACACATAGCATTTAATCAGTAAGTAAACCGTAATCACACCATAATTACCCTATAAGTACATGGTTCCTACCCTATAAGTACACTGTAACTACCCTATAAGTACACAGTTGTTACCCTGTAATTAGTGGGCTGTTATTTTTCTAATAATACATTACTTCTAGATTTGTGTTTGATATAAAATGCTTCATTTTATTATAAGATCATATCATTTCAAATAATATTTTATTTAATAATAATATTTTCCCACATAAAGTGTGAATTGTTGTTTTAAATTATTTATTTATTTTTTTGTTATTTGGTATATTTTGGTTTGTGTGTATATTGTCAAAAATGCAATGCAAAAAGTCAGAATCCAAATATATTAAAATCATTAAACTTATCACCAGAGTAGTATTTTCCATGCGGCACTGAAATTAAAATAAAAGGGTATTAAAGGTAGTGTAATTATTTCAAGTAAGTATTTAGTTACTTAAACTCATAAAAGTAACTCTTACTTTTATAATTTTTCAACACAAGTAACTAGTAAAGTAACTCAGTTACTTTTTCAGTTAAGTAACTAGAAACTGTAACTAGTTAATATTTCTTTAGTAACAAGCACAACACTGGTCCTCGGTTCAACCCAAAACGTCTACAATTGAAATATTTGTTGTTAGTTAATGCTTACTTGTAATAGGCTAGTATTGCAAGTGAAGGTGGTGTGCAATGGAAAAGCGAGCTGTAAGGGCTCTGGGACCACTTCATTTAATTTTGAATGGAGGTTCGGACCAGCCCTATTGACTGTTGGTAACTTCTTGAAGGTTGAGATTCTGACAGAGTTTACAATAATTGCCTTCCACCAATTCTAATAACTAAATAACGCTAACTTCTAATAATAAGGAATGCATTCCACCAAGAAATAGAAGCGATCCAGAAGTTGTTTGAGTAGTAATCCATACTGCAAACAGAGTAGAGTCAAGTTCTTTGAGACAATTGTAGACTTTGCAAGACAAATGTAAGTAAATGGAACAATTGGGAATACAAAATATGTCGTTCCACTCAGCTCAAATCTGACACAAATGCGACAGTATATGCACAAATGCAAAATAATCTTATCCAATAGCTCAAGAAGGAGGAAAACAACATCAACAATGGACTTAGCTTTGTTATGTTGTTGCCTAGGTGCCTGCAGCTGATGGAGCATGTTAATAAATTAAACTTTTTCCAAACCTTGTGGGAAAATGTTGGAGATTCAGTAGAGAGCTGCATCTCTGTTAGTTTTTTTCCCCAGCTTTAATAACATTACTTTACCAATCAAGCTGTATCAGTTCTAATGGAAATCTTGCAGGTTTATGTATTCTGAGGCATGCGTTCACAGATGCTCCCTGCATTATTCCAGCAGATCTCCATCTCTCAGTAATCAGTGTGTCACACAGATGCTGATCTGCCTGAATCGCTGGGTTTCTTACACACCAGTGCATGAGGAGAGAAGAACTGGAGCACAAGAATGAAGAAGAAAGAGAGAAACTAATAGTCTGTTCTGATGCAGTCGTGTGGAAGAGTCTACTGTGAAAATCACAAAAGAACTTTTGAGAGAGCTCAAGGAGGGGGTTACTAAAAGTTATTATTAGATAATAGAGCTCAAGGTGCAAAAAAAGACTTTTAAAAGTTTTCAATAGTAAAAACACTAACCTGGAGAGAGAGAGAGAGAGAGAGAGAGAGAGTGTGTGTGTGTGTGCGTGTGTGCGTGTGTTCGTGCGTGTGCGTGTGTGTGTGTGTGTAAAGTAAGCATAGAATCTTGAGCATTACTCTGAGAAAATGCACATGAATTAGACCATGAGACTTCATTGGTGTGGAATACTTTCAAATGTGAATAAGTACATCTAGCAGAAAGAAGAAAGCATGAGAGCACAGAAAGTGGTAGAGTGAAAATCAAGAAATCAAGTGTAAAAACAGCTGAGCATCTGTTTATTATTAGATGTCAGCAAATCAAGTGTTAAAGACACAGTTCACCTGAGAACATTTACGATATATTCCAGGGTTTGCAGTTCAACATAAATATATTTTTATATAAAAAAAAAGAATCAAAGCAAAAGTTGCTTCCACAGCAGGAAAAGTATTTCTTCAATTGAAAACTGAAGATGAAGACAAAATGTATAGGATTCCAAATGACTCTTTGACTGCATCCTAGAAACCCTTTTGTGATCATTTTCTTTGTGTTTAAATTCTTCAATAAATTTGAGCTTGAAATAAAGACACATAACTATACCAACTTTCCTGAGAACAGTTTTCATGAACAACACACATGCAGGGAACCCCAGTGGGTCTGTTTGGCATCTGTGCTTTTGATGTGCCAGGGGCCAGGTGTACCTTAAGAACCCAGAGAAAATCATTCTGCGTTAAACAGTATTTTCAATGTGGCAGGAACCAGGTGTAACTATAGAGAAAAATGTCCTGCATTGCACAGTAATTTCGACACACAATCGCTGACTGGAACCTCTATTAATGTGCTTTTATACATTAGCTCAGGACACAGATGTACCTCAGCTGCTAACGAAGTAATGAATTAAAGCATATTTCAGCATTATGCTTGAGACACAAAGAGGACACAAGTATGTCTCAGGTATTAGCGAAGGAAATTTTCGAAATCTATAATAAAGCTAGGTGCTGAAAACATTCTTGGGGTTCCAGTCACTCCAGTCTGTGGGAGTGTACAAGGCATGTCAAAAGTAGAGTTCCAATCGGTGTATTTTATGCGTTAAGCATCTATATCCTTGGCTCTTCTAAAGCACACGAGGACTTCTAAAGTAGGAAATTGCACTAAATTGAACAATTTTTGGTGTGATCAGGAGAAAAATGCAGCTTGGCCGATAACAGAAGAAAATTCAACAGAATTTGAACTGTATTGCAGACATGCCTGGGGCACACTGTTGCTGACTGGAAGCCCTAATGTTCTCAAAGTCATGTTGTCTGCATGGCCAGGAAACAAATGAACCTAAAGTGCTAACACTAAACACCCTCAAGTGCTGACTTTGAGAAAAAAAAAACTCCATTCTCCTGTCCAGCCTGATGAGGTCATGCTTTCTTCACCTACAAGATTTTCATCACTCAAATATTTTATCTTCCACTTTGCATATCAGCCCTCGTATTCCTCCCAAGAGTCACTCACAAATCTGTGCTCTATGCATTTGCTTCTTCAACTGTGCACCTTCACTCAAGCCTCAAAATCACAAAGTACATTTGTGAAAGAGAAATTCCTCTATAAAAATACTCCCATGAACATAAGCTAAATAAATCGTTTTTTTTTATTAATAAAATATATTCTCAAGTTTCTTAAATTTGGTGGAACTGTATCTTGATTCACGGCAAAGTTGAAGATAAGCAGTGTCCTGAACATCAAGCAGTGCTTCTGCCAATCTGCAGTTTAACAATACTTATTAGCCCTTGAGCTCAAGAGATTACAGGCATCCTCATCTCATCCAGCAAAGGCTTCCTCCTACACACTGCTTCTGATATTTATTCAAGAAATGAGAGCGACAACCATTTCCAAACCCATTTGAGTCATTGATTGCCTTTTTTTGTATATATAAAAGGATAGAAAAGTGAAGCTGAAAGACTATTCTTGTAGGTCTGAACAATTTGTAAGTAGTCTGTGGCAGAACTTATTTTGTTGACCAAGATTCAAAGATTATAACAAAGCAATATGGCCCTAACATACCATAACACAACATGGAGCGATTCTAAGAAACATAAACATAATACAAATTTAAGAAGAATTGGTATTTTTAGTGTATAAAAACACAGCAAATGAGGTTAATCATTAAATTAACTTAAGTTTGGGAGCATGGCTGACAATTAAACATCTAACCCTATGGTTGCACAATATCTCCAGTAGATAAGACATGATCTAAGGGACAGCATCAGCATCGTGCAAGCTATTCCTCCTTCAAAAAGAGGGGTTATTCTCGGGTCCAGGTCACTTCCTGGTACCGGACTTACCCCGCTGACAGCTCGTCTAGTGCGCTTCTTGATTGCTCACCAATAACGTTTGCGATGCTAAGCAATTATAAGCAAAAGCGAACTCATGAAATGCATTAAGTGTTATAAGGTTTTCACCCACCTGTCATCTTCCATCATACAACAGCTGTTCATTATAACTTATTAAGAAAGTTCTATGCACAATACAATCTACTTTACTTTTCATGAGTGCAAGTGTAGAGATCTACACTTCTCTTCTATGAGATAAACCAAAGCTAATCATCAGAATATAATATTGGACCAAACTGGTCCATTTAAATCCAGTAGTGACATTCTGATGTTGTGTTCACTGCTTGAGGACACTATCATTGGGTGGAAGAAAAAAAAACTAAATCAACTTTGCCTGAGTCATACTCTTTTCATCAATGATGTTAAAAAAATATAACATCCTTTAATTATGGTAACTGAGGATAATCAGGAGATAATCATAGTGGTAGGCTACTAAACCATGAGTCAGAAACAATGCAGGGTACCTGTAAGCAATCCTTTTTTAACATTTCTACTTTTTTAAATTCCATGTACAGAGCATTTTATGTTCCCAGTAAGGATGTCATATGTTGTACGTATTTGTTTTCTTTTGTACTTAACACCAGGTAAAAACTTGTTCTGACATTACACCGGCCACCATTTTGCTTCTTACCAAAAAAATTTCACTCAGCTGAGTCTTAAGGTTTTCAATACCATCATTCTACTAATAGGGAATGGAGACTTTGCGTTGAATCAATGTGTTTGAGTGGATCAACCAACCTTTAAAAAAAAACAGACAAATTGAGCAAAGTCTTGGCATGCAAGTAGTATAAATATGAAAAGGAAGTATACAACACTTCATGAGAAATTTTTTATTTTGCTACTTTTTCACTCCTGTGTGCTTGTGTGAAACTCTGTGTTCACTAAAGAGGAAACGTTGCATCTGCTTCTGACAGCTGTGTCTGTCATGGACAACCCCCCACCCCCTAACTACAAAGCCGATTCCTGTCAACACAAATCTTAAAGCATGTTTTTTAAGACTTTCACATCTGCAGAAGACTAATATTTCAACATCTATTTGCTATGCCATGTAACCCCAGTAGTATCTGAGGGACTCTCCTTGTCAAATGAGGTTTAGTCTTCATGAACTATTTGCTTTTATCTGAGGGATGTAGTGTGCGTCATTCTTATTGTTTTTGGTACATTATCGTAACCAAAAAAAAAATTGTTTGGTATTACAGCATAATGTTTACCTCTATGATTAAATCCATTTCAAATTAATTGTGTGTGTACTGTCTACTAAATGCTCAGGTCAGAAAAAAGAGTGAAATGAATCCCTTGAGGGAAGGGAACAGAGAGAACAAGTGAGAGTTAACAGGCTTTCAGCAAGCAGCTTTTATGTCAGAGGAAGCCTGGCCTGAATTTAACTCATGGATTGAGCTGCACAAACATGAAAAATAAACAATCACCCAATCAAATGAACATGAGTTAGATGGTGGATCGATGAAGCAGAGTGTTTTGATCAGAGAGAGTGCGTATGTGTGTGTTGAAAAATGGAATAGTGCCTTAGGAAATGTTCCTCTTTTCTACACTAAACTGTTTCTGAATCCGATGATCAAACACTATTAGATTGGGAACAATATTCTACATTTCACACATCAATGAGACCTGACTCTTTGCTTACGCAGTCCATTTCACTGCAGCCATTAGCAGTCTGTGTGCATGACTGTCATTAGAACCACTGGAAACACTTAAATATCCTAAAAAAATTCCCCCCTCTGGAGCTTTCTTTCACATTCAGTTCTTTCTGAAGCTCTTTCAAACACAATTTTCATGAAAATTGCAATGATGCAGAAAGCATTCTATGTTACGATTGCATCACTCTCTGTCAGACAGAGGCTACTATAGCAGCCCCTGTTTTCTCAAAATGAAAGTTATTTATCTTTGTAGCCCACATGTTCTTTTAATGCATCTGAAGTAAATGTAAGCAATGCAGTAAGAAGTCTAATTGTTTGTCATTTCAAAGTTATGTATTGCTCATCATATTTCTGTGGAGAGGAACAAAGAATTTTCCCAATTCTCCTTGATGTCTTTTAACATGGAAGCTATTTACTTATTACTTTCATGCTGGTGAATATAATTCATAATGGGGATCCTATACTTACAATTAACTTTATAAATATTATAATATATATATATATATATATATATATATATATATATATATATATATATATATATATATATATTTAATCTGAGAACTCTTGCGATGTCGTGTGAGCAGTCTGCTTCAATCATTGTGGGATCAGCTGAATCTTCAGGTGTAAACTAATGAATTACAAATACTCGAGTTACTGTAAATGAGTTTTTTTTATTGTAATTTAGGGAGTAGTTTTTTTAAAAATGTGTACTTTTACTTTTGCAAATTTTTTTTTATAATTCTTTATATGATTGGCACCCACCCCTTCCAATCACATCGCAAATAAAACAACACAACGTCTGACGTCAACCCGCATGTTATTAGCGCCAGGTTTTGCTTAGTCATCATGAAGGACGAGGGAGTTGAGGAAAAGTTACCATGTGTCCGCAAAAATTCATAAACACAGCATCCATGGCCATACCTGAAAAAGATTTTTCAACTGAAGGAAATAAGGAGAACTGTGTCAACATAGCTTGCCAACTTTGCCTGCACAGGCATATTGAAATATCACTTTTCAAGAATTCTGCACCTATTTTGAAGCAACACATTGAAGTACCGGTATGTTTTGTATGTTAAAATTGGCAATAAATTCAAACTTCTGGGGTGTAATGTGTGGAATGGATGTAAGCTGTAAGCGTTAATATGGTCAAAATCATTACACACAATTATGCCCTAAAGACCGTCAGCAACGTAACGTTAGTTTGACCACTGTTTAAAAGAAACAATAACTGTAGTTATTGCACACATTTTATATACGGCCTAACATTACTGCTCACGTGTTTAGCTTATGAAGCAAGCCTAAGTCAAGTTTTAAAGTTTTTAACCAATCACAACAGCTAGATTTTTATCCGTTGGTACACAGATTTTGCGCAGGGTATCAACTTACTATGTCAGCATATTATTGGTTCAGATATAATATATGCAATATACATATTATGAACAGTTGAGGGAAAATGATTAGTCCTCTCCTTATTTTTTTATTTCTTTAAATTTACTTTTTTATATCTATATAATCTAAGCGCTGAACAACACAGCAATGGCTGGGTACTTGGCTTGTGCCTCAAAAGAGACGGAATTGCTCCACACGTTTCATGAAATAGGGGGTGAAAAAGCTGAACTTACCCTTGCCTGCTTCTGCAGCATGTGAGCACCTTTTTAGTGGGCACCTGTTCACTTCAAAACTGCAGGATAGTACAAATTTTGAGAACCAGCTCAATCTAAATTGAACCAAATGTTCAAAGTTTAGGCTTGTTATGCCTATGTCAAACTGCTGTTGATGAATTATATTTGTGTAGTACCTAATCATTTAAGTTACCTTTTCTAAATTGTACTACCAGATATTAAAACAATTTACAAAGTTTCATTAAAATTGTAATGGTCTCTTCCATACAGGTCCTGTTTGTAATGAACAAGTGGAGGATGTTAACATTTTCCTTCAAATCTTTGAGTGTCATTCAATGTTTTTGAACAACAACCAATGTATATTTCAATGTGGACGGGCACTGCACACCCACAAGTTTGTTGAGAATTTTTTTTACTGTTTAATTTTCAACAACACAGGGCTTTTGTCTTGCATCTTTTGTTTTCAAGATTGTTTCCCTTGCTGTGTTCTGTGTTTATTTCTGCTGCTGCTCAGGTCAGATTAAAGTCAATTAGGACACGATCACCAGTTGCTAGCACTGGTGAATATCTGTGATGATCAAGAGAGACAGCGGCTCCTGATGAATCATGAACCAGAGCTGTAACCCCCCCCAAACACACACACGTACACGTCTGTCTGTCTGCTGAAGTGTGCCTGTATGCTGAATACGGATGATTTCTGATGGTAGAAGCTTGCTCTCTGCTCCCCCCTCTCCCAGGATGATTTATGATCACAATCCTGAGAATTTTCATAATGAACAACTTGATCGGGGCTGAAGCAGGTCAGTGGCGAGAGCTTCGTGATTATGAATGATGACAGAAACTATTAAAATATGAGTGCAGGAGTGTGTGATGTTTGAGAGAAATTAATCTGTGTCATACTTTCAGGAGGAAGCATCTGATCTGGTAGTAACAGGGAATTTATCTGCTCGTAAAGCTTTAACTCACCCGCAGAACCCAAAAATGATTTTTGTTTTTTTTCAGTCAGGGGTAAACAGGAGTAAATGCACAAATTCGTGACTTGAACAATAGGCACCTTATAGAGAAGCAGAAATACTCATCACTGCTCTTCTGAATACTTGAATGCTGCAAATTAAAAACAAAAGTGTAAAACCAGTCGTTGGATGATTTGGGGGGGTTAAATTTTAGGGGAACACTTCAAACAAGCAGAGTATCTATTAATATCTGAATACAAACAAAAACATGTAACAGAATTACTTAAAAAAATAATGAACATACATTTAAAAAAAGATGTAAAGCTGATTAGCTGTGTTTTCTTTACTTTAGGTAAAGGCATTTTTTAAAATGTCTTTATAAATATTTACATAAATATCATAAGGGGCTATAAAATCCCATGGCTATTTTATGTTTGAAACCTGGCCTTGATCAGACATGAATTAATGTGAGGTTGATGGGTCATGAGAGAGAGGGGCTTGACAGTCATCCCAGAACAAAAAAAAATTGGCATTTGACAGGCACATCTGGCATTCACCTGGCACTGGCATACGACGTGTGGGCCAAACATTTTTCATGTGGCACAGAAGAAACTTAATCTAAACTTGGCTGGGATTTGGGCCAAACAGGGCCCATGTGTGCCCATCTGTGGCTCTTGTCTCAAATCCTGTCTCAGTCAAGTCATGTTACCGTAATTCTAGTCATGTACTGTAATTCATTGTTGTACTTTGGCCAAGCAAAAGTACTTGAGTAAGCCAAATCATCAGATCAGATCATTTGTATCAGACAATTTCATAAAGGTCTGAGAAGCTCAATAACGATTTTTAAAATCCAACCCAAGTCGCTTTCATATGTGATTCAGAATCTGATACTTATTTGATATTTTGCAATGTGTTTGCTCCTGTCACATTTTTCTTGGTTTTATTGAGCCCAAATTAAACATTGTTCCTCACAGAAACAAGTTGCTGTAGAAGACAATCTTTTACTAAATACTGTTAGAGAAAGACACTCAAAGATATATTTGAACCTTAATGAAGTTGCACTTGTGATCCAAGGACCTCTAACTTCTACCAATAATATGAAATATATTAACAACTCTAAGATCTGTGAAGAAGTGAATAGACAAAGCTTCCCAAAACATGAAAAATAGACTCAAGAACTTAGAGCAGCAGAGCTCTGGCATGCTTTCGGTTTGAACTTCCAATGGGGTATATATGACATCACTACCAGAGTTATTCACTTCATGTTGCCGCTATTCTCAAAGGGCCCAAGAAGAGCTCACCATTGCGCACGTGTTTTAGCTCACCATTATTAATTTTTATCTGTGTTAGCACATGGACTGGCACCCAGGCAGCTCACGCTGTACATCTTCTACACACTTCAATGTATGGACCATACACAACAAGTGATTATTGACACGTGATTGTCATCAAAAAGTCCCAGAAGTGAAAGATGCACATCGCTCACTCGAGAGTTTTCACCCAAAACAAATGAGCTGTCTTCTCTGTGCACAAAAACAAAAACATGTAAGGAGAAGGGAATGGCCGAAAAAACATAATTGGGCATACTCAGAGTGAGATTTTGCTGCTTCAACACTACAATGTCTTCACAAGAAGTGAGCAGGACTTAAACAGGTTTGAATTTCTCATAACCAAACAATTGTGTGTCATGAGTTGTTCATTGCTGCTCGATACCCCAAGTACACTGAGCCATGACACACAATTCACAATTCTTTAACTCAGTTAAAAATTTTTTTGCATAAGTCAAGTAGGACAGCAGAAAACATTCAAAAGCATATAAAATGGAGATTCATAAACTGAAGCTCCAACCTAAAGGACATACAGTGGTAAGAGACAAAGTTAACTTATTTGAATCATATAAGTGTTTAACAATTCTATGGTTGCTGCAAAAATCTTTGGTTGGGATGACAAAATCAAAACCATGAATGTTTTCCCATCTGGACACTCATGAATGCTAAACACACAAAAAAGAATTTAATTTGAATTAAAAACTGTTTCTAAAACTACAGTTATATGTAATCCTTATTTCATTTAACTTAACAATTACCAGAAATTTTATAGATTGAACAGATAAAGTAAAAAGGGTAATTGGAAGAGAAACTTCTGGATTGGATTTAAGTCAGGTTATGTGATGCGTATGTTCCCATTAACAGACAGAGATCTTTTTACTTAAACCTATTTAACAAAATCAACCTTAATTTTTAGTGATTCATTTGTTTCCTTTCCTTGTAGTTACGACTTCATGCTGCTTTCCATGTGCTGCACTTTTTGTATTTAATTCCACACAGGAATTATTAGTGGAATGAAGGACGTGTTTGGAGAAGCCCATAGGAGAGGGTTTGAAGGATGTAACAACATGCTAATCTGGATTCTTGTTATTGTTTCAGTTCAAATAAAGGCCCAGCATGTCTGCATCCAGCTTTGGGTTATTGGTTATCCAAATAGACTTAGCATTCAGCCTTTTGTTTGGTTTTTGGCCTCAGTTTCTAATTTCCGCTCATTCTGGCAAGCCTTAAGGGAAGAAGAATACAAAAAAGAACAAAATATGAATAAACAGCACTGCTGGGTTGTTTTGTTTTGACTTCAGGGCTTTGCAGAAGCTAGAGCTCATGATTGATGCCACAAGCTAGTTTGTTAGCTTTTGCCAAGACATTCTTCAAACAAGCAATGTTTTGCTCTAACACATTTGTGTAATTTTCTGAAAATGATTTTTGAACATAATTTCCTTGCTACTGACACGATTGGTAGTCTTTATTTAAGGTAGGTTTTGGGAAATTTTTGTCTTTTTGTTTTTCTTGAGTGATTCGTCAGAGACATTTTACATTTTTACGATGCCCCCAAAACCAATGTCCTGACTTTGATATATCTTGATACAAGTTGTTCCAAGAGGTTACAACATATAATACTGCATCTTTAAGGATAGAAAAGACAAAAGTTGAAATGACAAGAAATACCATACATGGAAAGAACGTAATGGTTATTTGTGTTGCAAATAGGGAACAAATGGCGTATGTCAAATTATGTCTATAGAAAAGGCCAATAGGCATCTATGTCTATTGGTAACAAATTTTGCCTATGCCCACTATAAAAAAGGAAGTGGTTACAATGGTAACTTCCAGGGCTTGACACTCACCTCCTAGCAACATAAATCTCCATTCCTTATTCAGGGAACAGGGGGTTACACAAGTTGCTATTACATTCCCTTTCAGTTTATCATTTTGACGTATATCAAATGATAACATGGGATCATGCTTTCAAAGCATCACAACCAAGGTTCTACCGCATCAGCCAACAGGATTGCTGGGCACTTCAGTAGTTGATCTGAAGCGCCTATGGGGGGGTGCGGATCTCACAAATAGCGCAGCTCAGTTGCTGTTTGGATCCTTTCGATAGAGTGGTGAATATTAGTAGATGGCCTTAGGCACCCTGGTAACCTGCACCTTGCCTGGATTGCTTGATCGAAAGGGAGGGAAGATTCTATCAGAACCAAGCAAGAGGGGTTGAGCAAGAGCAGAAGTAGGAACCAGGGGCCTTCTAGCTGGTTTAGAATGATGTGCAGTCATCCCTGTCTTCCCCGTGCAAGTTAGAAGGGGACCCTCCCTGAAGAGCAGGGGGACTCTTCCAGCGGAAAGTGGGTTAGAAGAAAAGTCTGTGCGGCAGTCCCTCTAGCTGCGACTCGAAAGATTATAAAATATGAATTTTGAAACCAAAGTGGACAATTGATGCTGGAGGGAGAACCCGATTAGTAATGGGTTGGCCAGGTCATTTATAGCCCGAAAAGTTATAGAAAGAACCACCTTGGCGTGTCCTTATGTGACTAGGTAGTGTAGTCTAGGTAGAATTAAAGAATGTATGACTAAACCAGGAAAAAAGGTTGGGGGGAGGTAATTGGGGATGCGTTAGGGATCTAATTAACCTGGCAATTAGCATTGCTTAGCTGCCAGAGACCCCGCTGGGAATAGCGAGGTTCTGGTTTACCTTGTAACCAGGACTACGACTAGTGGGACTAGATATGCTAGATATTTGGTAAGCCTTTCAAGGTACTGTAGAAACAATCTGGGTCTGATTTATGCAGCTTGAAGTTTTGATGTTATTTATGCCGAGGAGGAATCAGAAGTTTTGGGGCTCTGGCTAGCTGGATCCTAAGCTGCTGATCTGTGGCCTACGAGATGAAGCTGTTTGCGGTAGTTAGCTGCAGAGGTTCTGCATTTTTGCTGAAAAGGTAAGCATATTTCATGTTGGGTTTGTGATGCATGAGATAGCTTGCATGATGTAGATGTTAGCTTGTGTCTTATATACTGGACATATATAGAATATAAAATATATGGAATATAGGTAGGTGAGAACATATGAATTATCAGCCAAGCTTCTCCCGAATTTATGATAATCTGACATTGTTTAACATCTTCTGTATTTAGCTGTTTCAAAACTATTTATTGTTGCCTAAATGAAAGTTTAATGAATAAAGAAGTTTTCTAACCCAATCCCAAGCCTGAAGAAGATACTTATTTTAACCTGATTGATATCACCCCAGTGGCAAGTTGTCGAGTAATTCTGAGCTTAAAGGACAGCTGTTGGTTCCCTTATTAAACTAAATGAACATTATGACGTCATCAGTTAGTCATAATTTGGTCACACTGGCAATACTTTGTGAAGTCTTTTTCAGGATTTTATGAAATGCTGTGATTATGTCATGGTAAAGTTGCCTTTTTAAAATGTTTACTAACTTTCCTGGTCTGTCACGAGCACGTTCTCAAATAATGTTGCTGTTTAGGACCATGGAGAACGTTGCAGTGACGTTACCTCATGGTCTTCAGAATAAATATTCAGATAACTTTCAGATTAATTGATTTGCATGAATATTCTTGTAAAAAAAAATTGGTATTTAATGAAAAAAAGTCTAAATATTGTTGAACTTACGTATTGCATTATTTATATTAAACGAATTTCGCACTATTAATAAAACATATTTAAACATTTAAAGTTATTTAGTTTCATTAAAATACTCTGACTTATAAAAAAACGTAACATGCAAAGATGTGGCGACTGTAAGCATGGACAGAGGCTGCCTCATGAAAAATGCAGTCAACTTTAAACACAAGGTTTCAACTTTAGTAATTGAACTTAAATGCATGTCCACACGCTGTTAACCAGTAACTTTTCAACACTGCAAAGCTTTTGTAGAAATCTTTCAGATTAAATCAGTGTAATGTGTTCTGGTAATTTTCCCCCATGTACTCCATTATATGGAATTTGATTACAGTAATATTTTGCTGGTTTTGTTTTCTAGTTTCAACAAAAGATTAAAGACTTTCTCAGTCTGGACAAGTGCCAATGCATCAACATTCCATGAGAACATCTATAAATGCACCCAATTTATTTTCCAAATAAAAATACACTTTAAATCTTGTTTTGTCTGGTGTAATTTTTTTGTTCTGATTTTGTATAATTTTGACATGACTTAATTATGTAAAGTGTTGCATAATCAGACATAGGTTGGCCGTTAGATTAATGTTCACTTCAATGTTTTTAGCACAATTTTAAATTAATGTTACATTTTCAAGTGAGGACCCATGTGAATGATATTTGAAATGTGTTAATTTATATAGGCAACATAGCCAAGATTGAGAATTGAATAAACTGTGTTGTTGGTTTGGTTAGATTAAATTTAAAAGTATTGTCTTTGTCAAACTGTATTGCCTGCAGTAAATAATGATAATTATTTGATAATAATCAATTAAGTTAATTTGTGAGGAATTAAAATATTTTTAGTAGCACATTTTGTGGGGGTTCAGTTGATAAAACCCCACTCCTCAGACACAAAGTAAAGTCCAGGAAAAGGAAGTAGTTACAGAACCGATGAGAACCTTCCTGGCACGAAATGTTAGAGGCAAGTTTACAGAAATATTGCACGGGAATCAAAATAGGACTTTTCTTGAACATTAGAGGCATGTCGCAGCAACAGTCCAGAGGTGTCGTCAGAACCGGAGAAGTTGTGATGAAGTGTCAGTTCGGTGAAGGAGACATCCTCCTCACCCACCATTACGTTGCTATGACATCCACTATAATAACAAATGGACTTTTCTGGTACATTGTAGGATTATTTCACATCAACTATGTAATGACGTGGTTCAACATGTTTATAAAGTCATGAAGAAGTGCCAGTTTTTGACTCGGAAACATAAAACAAATGTTCGATGGTTACTTCGTCACGACGACCTCAGGAATCACAAGTTGACTTTTCTGGTACATTGCAGGGAACGTCGCAGCAACAGTCCAATAACATCCTAACAATGTGTTAATAAAGTCATGATGGAGTGCTAAGTAAGAGACATGCTCCTCACATACAAGCAACTTTATACCGGTACATCCCCACTTTGACCGCAGGAATCAGAAATTAAGTTGCAGTCAAGTAACATGGTACATTCTAGGAACAAAAACGTTGTCCTAACATAACTCTGGGTCCCAATGAATACTCGAACCAGCGACCTTCCAATCACAATTTGATCTCCTTAACCACCAGACCACAACTTAATAAATGCATTCGTTTTTTCTAATTGGTAATGCTCCCAGAGCAATAAATATTAAAAATTATTTTATGCATTAATCCATTAAAGTATTTTGGGCATTAAGAAGGAAAGGTGCAGATGCTACCTTCCTTCTCACATTACTTATCACCTGTGTGCATGGACGCAGCCCATTTGTAAGCGGTCAACTGAAGTATTTGATATTAAATCAGTCAAGCACTCAACAGCTCAGCATCTTTGATACTTGCAGTATGCTACCAGAAGGCTTTTCATATTTTATTCAATTAATTTGAATTAGTCTAGAATTAAATTTTAGTTTAACTCGTTTTGATAATCAATTTTGCTTAAGTAGTATGGTGCACAAATACATAAGTAGTATGGTGCACAAATACACATGCACAGTTCACCGTCTGTGCTGTAGAATGGTGTCGTGTGGAACAACAGAAAAGATAAAGTCAGTTGATTAATTTCAACATTTTGCCAGAGCCAAACATCTGTGACACTTACACACAAACACAAAAGCACAGGTTCATCAGTATGGAAGCAAGCTGCTTGTTTGGCAAATACATGCCCACACACACACACACACGCACACACACACACACACACGCACGCACGCACACACGCACGCACGTCAGCAGAGGTGAGGAAAGGAATACTGCAATGAATGATGATCCCTTGTCACATCATCTGTCCAGGCTCATCAAAGACAAACAAAAGTAACATGAGCTACTTGCACTGCAAGTAGCGTAATTCATAGTACAGTAAGTACAAAGGACAATTTAATCGTTATTCTTCCCAGTTTTTATCAGGCCACACACATTAATCTTTGACTTGACCAGTTTTAAATCACCAATACATCTGACTCTAATGAGCTTCCTCCCCTGAACATGTTCTTCTTTGGAATAACAGCACTGAATATTCAGCATAATTTATCCATTTTCTGCTGGCCAAATTATGTTTGAAGTAAAAAAACAAACATTGTTTTCACAATTAAATACATACTTTATCTATCAAACCTAAAGTAAAGAATAAGGGCTTGTGTCTGACTTGCACCGAAAATAAACCAATATCCAATTTAAATATCAAGTATTCAATAGAGAAACTGCTATTTTCACTGACGCACTCATTATTGTTAGGTCCGAAAGCCAGGCACCTAGTAAGTAAAGTAACGTCTCACCTGAATTAAATCAAGATCTCATCAGATGTTCCATGCACAGCCAATCAACTGCCTTCACCATAAACAGCACCTTCACCATAAAAGTATTCTCCACTCACATGTCCCCATGCCACGGCATCACCTTCACCCTAATGCAATGTTGGGCAAGCTACTTGGAAAATGTACTACGCTAAGCTAATAGTTAATTTTCATTAAATGTTGCTTCACCACACTATGTTGACAAATGTAGCAAGTTAAGCTACAGCAACCAGGTTAAAGTAGTTCACTTTATCTAAGCTATTGTTTTAAATTGAGCATATTATATTTTCAGATCAATGCGTTCTCAGTAATAAATATAATTAGATAGGCAGACATAAGTGTACAATCGACTTCTGTAGAGTAAAATTATTTTATTAAAATATTTTCTAGTGGTAAGCTTGGGTTCGGGAGGAGCTTGGCTGATAATTCACTAATCATGTGGTCCCACCTACCCATATTCTCTCCAGTATATAAGACACGACCACAGAGCTAACATGTAAGTTATCCCTATTTTCACCCCTTTGCCACTCAACATTTCAAGTATTTCAGGTCGGGCAAAATCCCTAAGCATTTCCTGACATGTATTTGCATGCAAGATACAGATTATCCGCTGAAGGAATAGCTTGCATTTGCGAGCTTCGTCTCACATACAAAATGTGACATGCAGACATCCTGCCCTCACTGTACCGCAGATGGTGTGTTATGTGGCTAACCTGCTCCAGACCTTAAATTTTATCTACTGCTTTGATCTTTTTTGTTGAGGTTACATCTTTCAAAAAATAAAAACTATTATATAGACCTTTTAATTTTATACATACATTTGTAGCGAAATACGCATTCATTTTTTATTGTAATAAACATGTTAACATGCCATAAAAAATGTAAAAGTTTTGGAATTAACAAGGCAAAAAAATAGTGCTATCTTTCTCAAACACATCACGCATGATACTCAATCGTACATTAAAGAGTATGTGCTTCTTTGATATCGTTTTCACAAAATAAGCAATTTTCTGCCAACAATCTTGTCTGGCTTTGGCAGCAGCCACAGTATTACTACGACACAAAAATAAATGTAAAATACAAATTGCACATTGTATTTTCCAACTTTAATCTCTTGCTCCTCCTCCACAAAAACAACGATGTGGCTCTATAATGTTCATTGTGATTGGTTATTTAGTGCCAAACATCAGTCTTTTACATGCATGCGTGCATGAACTAATCTTAGCGATGCTTCATGGTACCGATTAAGCCTGATTGAAACGATTATGTTAAGTCAAAACCTATCCGGTTGTGCTGCCCCTTTGGGAAGGCTGGGAGTGTGGTTGCTGTACAGCATTGTTGTCCTTTTGGACTTCTCGTAGCGTCGCGCAGCATTGTTGTGCTTTCGGGCTTGCCGTAGCTCACACAGCACCAACGTACTCACAGATTTTTTTTCGACATCTTTTAGTTATTTTTTTCATCACAGCCCCGAAGTATTTATGTCTGTAAGTCATGTAATAATTAATATTCATTTGGGTGCAGTTTTTGCCGTTTCTAGGAATGTCAGCATGTAAAACGTTTATACCGATAGCGATGCTAACTGCGCTAGCAAGTCTATGGTGTTTTCAATGTTATCTTGGCATCTATCCTTAGCGTCTGATATGTGTGTGAATATTGTTTCACAGTGCTTCCAAAACGTACAAGCTGTCTCCTGGATGTTTATTGAGGAACCTGTTAGCAGTCTGCCAAACTAGACGTCACATTAAAGCTCTAGTGTAGGCAGAATACCGGAAATACTGAGTTTGTTAACCCACGTTCATGGTACAGGCCCCAGAAGACCTTTTTTTCTGTGGTCTCAGTTAATAGTGTGTATTTGTCGAGATACGGCAACGGTGACTCAATGTTATGTTCATTTATCGCTTGTCTGCCCAATGACCTAGCAGGTGGTGGTAAGACACCAAAAAGCTCTAGTGCCAAATGCAGGAAGTAGTCTGTTGATTTATTAACTAGGTCCTCAGCATTTTTTTCAATAGCTTCAGAAATGTATGGGGTAATGTAACATTCACTACTTGATTTAAAAAGAGGTTTCGATTATATATATATATATACACAATATAAGTTTTAAATTATTTCAATTACATGGCCTTCTCAAACCCTCATTTAAATCTCTTGTCTCCTCTTATGCATCCAGTCTACTCTTCCCCTCATTCAAACTATTTGTAGTCTCATACAACCTTATCACCAGCTCATTAAACATATTTGACTCCAAATTCAATCCAGACCTCCAGACACAACCTACTATTGCCCCATACAACCTTCCTTTATTCATTATCATCCATGCATTAAATACAGCCATCGTGCAATTTACACATACACTCATTTCAAACTATTAGTTTCCTTATATTGCTTTGGTTGCGGATCTGTTGTTAACCTTGCAAGGTTATGAAGATGGCATTGTCCAGAAAAGAATAGAAGTGACATGAGGCCATTTCAACTCAGATGTGAAAGTATGGATTTAGAGAAGTGTTCTATCATTACTCATTTAACAAAAATATTAAAATCATCAACCATTTAAATAAACATCTTAAACTCATTTGATGTTTGAAGTAAAACACTCAATAGTCCACACAAAAGCAAAGTGTGTGAGGAAAGAGAAACGCCAATGGCTATGGCTGTCCTCACACACACCCTTGGGGCTAAAGTGCTTTTAAATGACTGGTGTGCTGTCGATAAATAAAAGCTTTTAGGACTCAGAATGTATATTGTGAAGTTGGTTTTATGCGCATGCATGTATGTATGTATGTGTGTGAGTAAGAGAATATATTTTTGTTTGTAAGCAAATCATACAAGAAACTCCTGGGTAATTTGGAAGGTGCAATTGATATAAAGCTGTTGTATTCTTTACATGATATCTGTCACCCACTCTCAAACATGCACACGCACAGACATCTGGTTTTCTTGAGTGTGTGTGTGTGTGTTTTTTGTTATTAATGCAGATCATAAATGGGTCACGAGCAGACACTGAGTGACTAAAGTGAATCTAAACATCCACTGCCTGGAGCAGTTGTGTGTGTGAGAGAGACAGATGCTTGTCTGATTTGCACAGCTCGATCTGTAAAACGCTCAGCGTTGTGAGGATCTGTCGAAACATCCATCTGTGATTGCGTGTGCGTGTGTGTATGTGTGCGTGAGAGAGAAAAAGAAAGAAAGAAAGAGGGAGCGTGTTTCTTTAATGGCCACATATTTCATTCGGCTTAGAGAGAAAACACGATTACGCAGAGCAGTGATTCGCGTCGAGACGTTCTGCTCCTGCTGCTCATCTGCACTCTCTCTCTTTCTTGGGATCTGGAAGTGTTTCCTTTCTTTCAGTGAGAAATGCAGTAAATGATGAGCAGTGTGTGTTTGTATTAAATTCATTTGTAAGGAAATGAGGAAACTAAGAATATTCCTCAAAAAGACTTCTTTTGTGAAATGACTGCACTGTTCAGAGTAAAAAAGAGAAATTGTTCAATACAAATCTAGTTGTCTAACCTCTTAAGTTTTATTGTTCTGTTTAATACAACATTGTTTGGTACGAGGATGGAAGCCAGTTCTATGTATTAAATAAATTATAAGTAAATAATCATATAAAATTTACTTATTAAAAAGCAGCTATACAAATGAGGGGCCATATCTTAATATATATATGTTGGAATTAATGAATTTATTAATTTCTTCTTTAGGGAAAAAAGTGTAAGTAAACTAAATAGTTGTAATTTTTTCATTGAACCTGAGAATAGGAGTAATATATACCTGCTACATACTTTAAAATCTTTGCAAAATGAGCACACACAGGCTAAACTCTTTAACATCTTAAATCTTTGCTATACAAACACGCAAGTAGGATTTGACAAATTTTGTCCACTATTAATTATTTTTGTTTCATGTGTTTGTAATTTCTTATATGTACAAACTGAAACAAATTAAGACAGATGTAACATGTACTCTGCCACACAGTTTGGGTAACTATTAAGCTATTTCAAATTTGAATTATAGTTCAAATGTATTGCATAAGTTCAGGTATCCTGGATCTCTGTTGAATGTGCCATTCATTAAATGTAGAGAAATAACAAAACAAAGGAGTCCATGAGATTTGGAAAAATGACAATGACGCACACCTAGCACCCCCTTCTGGCCCATGAAGCATCCCATCTATGTAGTAACCAGACTCAGCCCTGCTTAGTTTTAGTGGGAAACCCTTCCTAGAATGGGAAGGGTGATAATACTGGGGTAAACCACTTTTGTTGGTATCAACAATATTAATATGTATGATTAATAATGAAACAATTTTATTTAAAAAAAATTTTTTAACTGAAAATGGTTTTGAAATTCTTGTTTGATAGGAAGAGAATCTGAAATGTAATGAAACATGTGGAACTTATTAGGATACTGGAGATTGATCAAACCAGTGATTGGTGTTAGCTCCCAACAAATTAACATTGATCCAACTTAAATATGCAGTTCATGGCAGATAAGCAGTCATGGTGAGATTATTAAAGCATTTTATCAAGGAGCTCCTTTTACTAAAGTACGTGCTCATGTTGGGGTTTGAGATAAGTGCCACAAAGTGACTCCCTATATCTCCAGTCCGCTATATAATGAGTGTTCTGGTACAGAATGGCATCTGTCACATCATCCAGGTGAATGCTGCACAATCCCCAATACAGAAGCACAACACTGGGTACAGAGAGCTCACACTTAGCTCACTCTCTTTATTTCGAGGAGAAAAACATAATAAAAGACATGAATGGCACTGAACTCCAAAGTATGCTGTGTGTCACTCAAACTCTCCAACTCACTGTTAATGAGGGGCTTATGGCACAGAGGAGTGTGGTGAACGCTGAAGCAGATAGTTGAAAACAATGAGGAATTTTACACACCTGAAACCGGCTAACTGCTGCTAATTCAGAAAAACTTTAAAGAAAAAAATCTGATCTTTACGTTTGATCAAAAGACTCATTGAAATATTCACTGCTCATTTTTTTGTAGGGTAAATGGTTGTGTTTCCTTGAAGTTAAAATGAGAAAAGAAAATGCTTGTTTTGAATATTAAAAAAGAGTGAGGGAAATAAAATGCTGTCATTAAAATAAAATTGTAAAAGTATACTGGTATTATTAGGTATTTGTTTGGGTACTTCGGGGACTTTCTGCAAACAATCAGATGAAAATACTCTTACTTGCATTCAAGAAATGTGGTATCGGAGCATCCCTATCAAGAGATTCAAATTTGAAGTCAACATACTAATCTGTAACCATATCATTAAAAGTAATCATCTAAGACCAAGTGATCAACCTTCTTGCAATGCTACACAATTATCCCAATGATCCACCCTGCTGTATCACTCCATAACCATCCGAGTTATCCTCCATTCTACATCATTCCAGTTTTATCTCAGTGATCCACATTGTTGCATTGCTCCAGTGTCATCTCAGTAGTTCAACATGTTGCATCGCTCCACAATCATCCTGAGGATCTACCTTCTTGCATCTATCCACACTTATCTCGGGTATGCACCTTCTTGCACTTCTTCAGTGTCATCTCAGTAATCCACCCTCCACCAATGCTACAGTGTCATCCCAGTGATCCACCTTGCTGCATTGCTCCAGTGACATCACAATTGCATTCCTTCACAATCATCCTGGTAATCCATCCTCCTGCACTGTTCCACAATCCGTTCTGGTGACCACCCTCCCACATCACTCCAGTTTTCATTCGGGTTATCCACCAAGCTGCTTCAGCCGACAATCATCCCAGGATCCACCCTTAACCCCATTTTCATAAAGATGATCCATCTTCCATCATCACTCAAGCATCATACTGGCGATCTTGCTGAAGTTGCTGCATCACTTCTTACTTATCCCTAGATCCAGTTTCTTGCATTGCTCCTTCATTATCCATTTCCAATGTTTTCAAAGTGAACACCAAATTTTTAAAAGCTTGGTTGCACCTCCCCCGTTAATTTTTAAGAAATAATCTATAAATCTTGATCTAAAGGAGAAATAACAAACTAATACTGAATAAAATGCCATCTTTCATGAACCATACTGGTTTTTATGTCAAAGAACTATTAGGCAAGTACTGTATTCTTACTGTGTGTATAGCAGTGAGTGTGATTAGAGCAGTAGCTTTATTATGATCAAAATGAAGTAATAGGATAAAGAGAAGACACATAAAGATCAATAAGACCATGAGTGTTAGTCTTCAGGCAGAAGAGGCGACGCAAAGTAAAAGAGCTCCTCTGGGACTCACTGGAGTGTATTGATTAAACATTAAGGTGATCAACAATCGATCTGATCCTTAAACACAGAGACAAGCATCAAACAAGCCCCTGAGGAACTGCTGAGTGTGTGTGCGTGTGTGCGCGTGTGTATGAGAGTGTTTGTCAAACAGAACAGTCCTCCTCACGCAAAAAGAATAACACTAAGAGTTTCAGAGTAATACATTGCTCAATCACAAGTCTGAGAAATGTTTCTTTGTAAGGTTTGTGCCGCTGGATATGAACAATTGTACATCTGGATTCTAGCATAGTGTAGGAGGTTTGAAAACATAGAGGTTTAATCACTGTTTAAACACTCACAGTAATCTCGCAGTAGTCCCCAACCTTTCAATCAAAGGATTTTAAAACTGGCACCACAAATATTTGCCAAACTTCCATGGCATTGAATAAAAATTCAGCATTCTCTGTTCATTACATTCACTTTAAATCTGACTTTCACATTGTGTATGAAACAACAATATTTATCTTGTTTTTTCTTTTTTTAAATGGAGCCTTCAAAGGCACATTGGCTTGTCCCAGCAGCTGCCTCATGATTTGGATTCAAATTATAAAAGTGATTAATGACTAACAATAAATTACACTTCACATAATACTTAATCCAAAAGATGAATATGTAAACATAACCTTTTTTGTTCATTCAGAAGCTGTTTTAATTATGATTAAGAGCCTTTCCTGATTTTAGCTTAGCTTCAATGCGATTTTTGCCAATAGTTAACTAAGTCACCTATTTTCTTTGACCACTGAGCAAAAAGCTCATGGTGAAAGGCAGACTAAACTTCTCTTATTTTACTAAGAATTTAAAATTTTTTTCTAGTGATTCATATTTGATGTTTTTGTTTGGACTGTGTGTATCATCCACAATATGAGAATCGTTCCCTGATAGGTCAACTGATTGGTCTGGAAGTTATACAGTTTGGAAGCAGAGTCAAAACTGAATTATAATTTTTTTTTTAATTCACTTTAGAACCATTTGATTGTAGTGTCTAAACTGTTCTCATCAAACCTTTTGTTTTGTATAAAATTATCTTTGATATTTTTAATTGTTATTTGTGTTTTCCCTACTTAAGTCCCTACTTAAATGTAATGGTGATAACTATTTTAATCTTAGCGTCACAGTACCTTCAGGTTATGTTTATGCATGTAAGCCCTGAACTGTTGGATGGGGAGGAGAAAAATGGGGTAAGAAAATCTTATGGCCTCTATGAGTCAGATGGACAACTGCTCTCTTGGTTGAATCACTGACACTCTGCTCATAGCTGGCTTTGAACTGACAGTTCTGTCTGCTATCTACCAGCCACCGAAGTAAAATGCTTTTTTTTAGGAACTGTTGTCTCACTATGTTCTCCTTCTTGGTGATTTTTATTTTAACATATATAAGACTGGCAACCCTTGTACCTCTGAGCTTTTATCGCGTCTGTCAAGTTTTGACTTGATTCAACATGTTATTAGACATACTAGAGTTAAGTATCAAATTCTTTATTTGGTTTACTGTCTCATTTTACTTATAATTCCAAATATCTGTCATTCTATTGTTTCATTCAGTGACTTCCTTCCTATTGAGAAACACAAAATAAAGACAACTTTTTCATTTCATTACATTAAGAGCATTGATCAAACTATTCTAACTGAACAATTGTCCACTTTCCCCCTTCTTCTGGCCCTTGAAACACAGATTCTTTTGTTTCTCACTAAATTAATCTTCACGATATCCCAGACTACTGTGTACTAAGAAAAATCTGGATTGTTTCCTTCATTAACTCTGGTCAATGGTTTAATGTTGACCAGAAGGATAAAGGCCACCAGTTCGAGCAAAATGCAAGCAAAACAGTTCTAGGCAAAAACAAACCTAGTAGTCCACATGGAAATGTAAGGGATTACTTGTTACATATTAAAACTCTTAACTCAGGGGAAATTGATTACTATGTCCGTCTAATCATTTCTAGGCTTCTCTTTATTCGTGAAACCATGTTACAAGCCAGTTGGCTCATCACAGCGTATTTGTTTGAGTTTTTTTGGGGGGGCATTTTTACATTTTTAAATGTATGCATTTAGCAGACACTTTTGTCCAAAGCGACTTACAGTAGGGCAGAGACAACATGCAATTTGTTACATATTCAAGTTAATTCAGTTCGCTCCTTGTAGACGTTGTATCAGGTGATCAATCAACCATTGAAGAAAGGAAATAAAGGAAAAAAAAATTGTTTTCATTGTAACTGTTCTTATTTTTTGTAATTTTACATAATTTTTCACCATTTTCCAGTATATTCACAGCCAAGCCCTCATGCTCCTCATTTGATTCTGCCTTTTGCTATTTTGCCACTGCCATGCTCTGACTGCAATGTCCAAATGTACAACTTGGATCCTTTTTCAACCTCTCTCGTTAAATTTTGTGTAATCTTTCTTGATGAGCCAGTTAAATTTACGATTATAAATATCTCACTCTTATCTTTACAAGCAACATGCGACTTGTGTTCATCCTGCGTACCAATGCAGTCTTGGTTTACAAGCATCTATATAACATGCTTAATAATATTAATTCAATGCTTTATAAATGCTTTGACGATACTTTTATCAAATTCATTAATGATTCTTACTGTGTGGTTATTATAAAGTGGTACCAAGTATTGAAATATCACCCTGCCCTGTCAAAGAATGATGATTTGAAGGACATTCGCTGCTATAGACCCAGCTGCTGTAGCATCTTGTGGGTGAGCGTATGCCACAAGTTTACGGGATTCTACCAATCCGTGATCTACAGTGCAAAAGCTTATGCATTGATTACTGCATTGGCTGGAAGAGACAGAAGCCGATGGTCTGCTTTGAGTGTTTTTTTTTTTCTTGAGTAATGTTTACGTCACATGAAACGATAATGTGAATAGATTGATTGAATGCCCATAGCTTGAATGAATGTCAATGAATGTATGGTAGATTCGGAATGAGTTAAGTGGAACCAAAATGACAACTGACTAATTATTTAACATGCTCCTCCACCTTAACTTTATAAAGTTACTATAAATAGCTTCAATCTTATTACAAATCTAGCATTGTCTTGTCCCTTTTCAAACCCAATATTTGTAAAATGGAGATGTTTTTTTTTTTTTACAAATGATGGTTATTTTTTTAAATTTATTCTACAGTCTGCCACCGAGCCTGTCTTGGTCATGGCCACAATCTTCTCTCCTCTGTTATATTCATTATCGTTTAGATTTTTACCATGTGTGGGTTTTCATTTCCTCTCATCTCCTCTTGTATTGTCATCCTTTGTTAGATGGTTAAGTCTGATTTTGTTCTGTAAGTGCATGGATTTGCACCACTATGAAGGCCAATCTATATTTATGTGTTAAATACTGAATGGAAGAGTCATAAAATTAATGATAAAGGAAGGAAATACATATGTACAAAGGAAATACATACAAAGGAAATACATTTCCTTTGTTAGTATCTGTGTTTTGTTTTGGTTAGCTAGTTATTACCATTCTTTTCAGGCCAATATTTATCAGTGCAAAAAGACAGTGTGTGACTGAGCTCAGAGCTATAGTTGCTGTTGATGACAATCATTTCCAGTGTCTAATTAAAAAAGCCCATGTGCAGCTGAAATGAGGCCACCCAATGTTACAGCGAATATAAGAGGATCCTACTATGGGATAGGAATGGTCAGATCGAAGTAATGGACATTGCTGATTAAAGAGTACACCTCTTTGTGTTTAAGTAAATTTGATTTACCCTGAAACCCTTATGTTCTTTTAGTGTATGAAGCTTGTGAGCACTCTTTATACAGTCCAGTCCAGTTATACAATAAAACGAAATGATCAGAACAGCATTCAGTTATTGTCTGATAACTGTGCTGAATCTCTTTTAAATTTAATCACAGATTTTATCACCAATCTGTCTATTCATGAGTGGAGTTCAATCTAGTGAATATATTTTTCTCTGTCAAAGGCAAGAAGAAGTGAAATGGACACAATTAACCACCAACTGTTTAATTTAGATTGTGAACTAAAGGTCAATAAATTAAAAAAGGAAATACAAATTCATTTTTAAGCATTTTTTTTTTATTTTCCTTTTGTGAAATAGCATGACCCGGAAGTCAAAGACTGTGTTTATGTTTTGAGTGGAAGTTTGAAAGCTGAAGCGAAATAAGCTATGGCTTTTATAGTAAAAGTTTTTTTTCCACACTGGCTACACTCATACCTCAATTTTGGAGACCTTTGAGACAATGGGCAAAGAGCATGAGAAGATGTTGTGCTTGTCACATTTTTTTAAAGAAAAAGAGACTTAAAATAAACTAAAGTTATCCGCAGATTCAAACATTATTTCAGTTTTATCTTTAAATTTAATTTGTCATATTTAGAGAATGAGATATATTTACATATTTGTACACATCACTGATAGGCTTATGAAATTGAATATATCAACTCCTGAAGAGGTGTTTTATTCCTTTTCACTTAATAAAGGTTTTAACTGCATTTTCTCTAAAGCTGAAGAAATTATATCCATAATATAATATTTTAGTATAATGAATCTTTCAAATCCCATTTTAAAATACAATTGCATTAAATTGCAATCCGTTGTGGGGCCAGGTGTTGCTTTGTTTTTAAGCCTAAAAACAATAGTGCACAAATTTAGGGACCTCCTTCTCTGTTTAACTTTAAACTTCCGGGTCATTGAGCATTCCCAAACGGAAAACTAGAACAAACATTGCTACAAGCTCGTAATTCATTTTAGCATTTTTGTGTTTTGATCACGGAATTAAAATGTGAAAAAACAAATTAGTTTTTTGATTTAGTTTTTCTTTTTAAATTGAAAATCAATTGAACGAATGATACACGGATTGTGATCACTTAAACATTGACTATCCCTTACACTTACATTGATTGAGTACATTAAAACAGACAATATTTTGCCATCCAGCTCCATGAAACAGCTATTGCAGATTTGGGTAATTTTTTGGATAATATATAAAGCATTTGGAAACTGTATTTATGAGATATGAACATGATGGTGCATGACTTTAAGCTCTTCCAGTCACTTCAGACCAGAACTAAAGGAAAAGTACATAATCCAGGTAGTAAAGTACTGTACAGTTTAAATGGTGCATTGTATGTTCAGGCTGTTCAGTATTTAAAATTTCTAAAACGATTAAATATTTTTATTACCAATAATATTGAACTAATAAATAAATAAAGTTGAACAAGAAGGCCTATCTGCTGGTGGCTAAACTGAACTCATGTATTTTGATGTTGGTCATTATGGTGGTACTTGGAGAGCCTCATTTCTTCTTAGGTGGTACTTGGTGAAAAATTTTTAGCAACCATTGATAAATAAAATAGGCTTTTAGGTTGCATCTAATGTGAAAGTATATTAAACAAGCTTCATTTTTTCCTGATATTTATTTTTTACTTTTTTTTACAAAACAATGGCAAAAATCTGTTGATTTAGTTAATTTGTCTCAAACTAAAATCTTCTCTCTCTTCAACATTTCATGTTGAAGAATGTTTAAAACAGAGTGTCATTGACCTGCATATCTGATCTCTCCGAGTCTGCAGTAGTAAAGCTGTGTTTGCTAATCAAATCTTTCTTTATCTCTCTCGGTTTTTAATCTGAACAAAATGAAAGTGAGTCAACACAATGCCTGAGGACCGACAAAGAAAAGTTAGCCTGTGCTAATCTCTACACTAAAGCTAATGAAGATTTTATCTCCGTTCGCTAGCAGGTGTTAACATGTCCTCATCACACCCCAATCCCTTTAATCCACAGCAAACAATGAAGAAAAATTGCCTTTTGCTTCTTTTCTGTTCACATAATTAATATCAATAGTGCTTGTGGCACTAATTAGGATTAGCAAATGTGCTATTGCTAATGTACAGCCTAGGCCAGGGCCAGAGCGAGACAAATTATCAGCCAGTGGGCCTACCTTACTTTTGCTTTTATCTCTCTTAGAATTCTTCTTTTTCTGCTCTTTAAAGATTTTGTCCATTTTGTGGTACATTTTTCTTTCCAGAGTTCCTGTAGCTCAGTGATCTCCAAAGTTTTATAATAAACTGATGTACTCATCATGTTTTATAGTTGTCTTGGTTTAAATGTGCCATGCTGAAGCAGAGTGCGTTTAGATTGTGTGACTGTGTGACCATATATGGATTGCTGCGTCCTTTAATTCTGTACATTTTACTTTTAAAATGGTCAGTTTTATTCTAAAATTCAAACCTTTTGACTTCAAAAATAGGAATAATAAATCTTGACAGTTTTTGCAACACAATGTTTAGATATAACTTTAATTAATAAAATAAATACACAACAAAATAATAACAATATGTCATCTATCTAAAAGTAGACATATTTCTTTACTCTTAAACTGACGTACCCACAAAGTTTTCCAACAAAGAAGAAAACAATTGCATTAAGCTGCAATAATTATTTTCCTCTTGTAGGAAAGACCGTGAACTGAATAATGTTATCATTTTTTTTGTTTATTGTGTTCCTGGAAAAAGGACTATTTGATTGCCATTTCTGTGAGGAATCTACCATTAACAATATTATACCAATGAAACACAACCTAGGAAAAATGATCCAGTCACAAGCAACCTGTGAACTCGTTCTTTTACAAAACAATAACCATTATCATCAGAGTCTGGTAGTCAGAAAACATCATCGATCAACCTTCGAACTCTTTCGAAGTAAATCAGAAAATAGCATCATATGAACTTAATGTAAACTGTTGAAGCTGAAATAAGTCAAGACAAAGAAGCTTCATAAAGAACCTATTGTGTGAAATCATAGTCAACCATTGGTCAATACACCTGTCAATCTTCAATCTGGACATCTTATTGGCCAACTGTGCTGTCACTCACTTTCAAATCTGTTCCTGATGACCTGGCTCCGCCTATAATCTGCACCTGCATGAGATTAGTCACCAAATATAAACTCTGAGTCCACATTACATCTCATGCTTCCACCACATGCTGTGACACCACAGGACATCCCTAAATAGTCTTTGTTCATGCCTTTTGTAAGTGATCATTTTGTTTGTTTGTTTGTTTGTTTATTTATTGCGGATTTGTTTATGTTTTTGTTGTGGTGCCAAACAATGAGATCACACCAGTATGGTAATACGCTTTATTCTGATTTCAATTATAGTCACCAGTATTATTCAGAGGATCTCAAGGAGCTGATTCCTTTGTCTGTATGTGTGTCTGTGAAATAAATTAATCAAAACATTTCTGTCTGAAACTCAATTTATTGATCCATTTTGTGGAGCCTCCAATTCATACCAGCGCCCAAGTCTCCGCCTCAACACTTATATTAATAAAATATTTTTATATTTTTGTAAGTTTAACAAAATGTGTACCGTTGTAATACTTTGTATAACCTGAATGTTATAAAAGGTTAGTTAGAAGAATGAATGGATGAAAGAATAAATGATGGTTTGTCATTTAAGTTTTCTATTAAGTTAGGCATGTTTGGTCTTAATTTCTGCCCTAGACCATGCTTAATTCGAATGTATAAGTGCTATTGTATGATTTGATTTGGTGTAACTTTTGGGAGTTTTTAATTAACTAAGGCATGACGTTTAATCAGATCCTTCTTTTCCCGAGGAGCAATCTGGAAGGGTCAAAGGCGCTCCAGTCATATGCTCTTCCATTCCTCTAAATTGCGGCAGCAAAGACCTACCATGAGCTTTTAAATGCAAAGTGGGAAAATTAATCTGCGTGCATCTTACAGGCTTGACCGCTTCAGAATACTCCACTAACTAATATTTGTTTTCCGGTTGACCCACAAGTCCAAAGACATGCTGTACAGGTGAATTTGGGAAAACAAAAATTGTACATAGAAAAGAGTGTGCATGGATGTTTCCCAGTGATGGGTTGCAGCTGGAAGGGCATCCACTGCTTAAAACATCTGCTATGAGTTGACGTTTCATTCCGCTGTGGTCCCTGAAAAGGGACTAAGCCGACAAGAAGATGGATGGATGTGGTATATAATAGTATAAAAATATGTTATATAATAGCCCTGGTTCCTACAGTCTGCATTTCTATAAAAGTTGGTTGGGATTTCTAGGGTGTTTGAATAAGTCTTAATGAGCAATACTCTTTCAGAGAGTTATAGTTCTAAATGCAAGCTACACTTTTGTTGTATTTAGTTAACTGGATGGGAAATAATGAAAAAAAAAACTATCCTTTCACTTACAGATGCATCACTGAATTTGTCATCATTTATGGCCAGACAAAGTAACAAACCAGTTTTATTAATATCTGGTGGAGGTGAACTAAATACATGTCTTGTAACCTTTAACACGTGGTCCAGAGTGACTGATGCACCAGTGTGTGCATTGTCACTTAAGGCTTCCAAACTGGCCGAAGGAAAGCCTTGAGTGGCTGGATTCGCAGCACTCCTTTTCTGTAAGTTTCTTATCTTATTAAAAATGGATTCAATGTTTTATGCGATATGATACAGAATAACTTAAATTTATTTCAACATACACGTGTATGGTTGCTACTCCTAAAAAGTCACCAAAAATGAAATGTTCAAAAATTTAAATATCATAAGTTACTTCTTTACCGTAAACTCTTCAAAACTGAGCACATAAACTCTTCTTGCCATCTCACATAGTTTTTTGGCCCACCCAGGAAGCGGTTTGATCAATATGACAACCAACCAAATGTTTCACGAGTTCGCTTACATATAATTAGCCCAGTATCACAAACAAAATTGGCAAGTGGCATGAAAACATTGTATGTGACATTTATATGTTACACTTTTGCATTCCCCAAAATTCTATTTAGCTTACCACCATTTTGCGAGGTGTGAAAATGTTACCACAGAAGTCACAGAAGATGAGCTAAAACATGAAGTTTGTAGTGAATTTCCTTATCCCAAGTAATAAGTTCCCTTTCACTCCAAATCCCGCGATTATGTTTCACATCGACGTTTCAATTGATTTGGATCGAAAAATATTTTAACCATGTAAAATATTTAAAAAGCATCTCACCAACACTTTTGTAGAATTGAAGACGCCAGGAAATCCAATGTCCAAACAGCAAGAGAAAAGTTCTAACTTATATTTATTTTCAAAAAGTAGTACAAAACAAAGGTAAAGGTTACAAAACTCTATTTGTAGAGCCAAGACAAAAACAAGTTCAGAAACTGCTTTCCTTCACACGTAAATGCTGGAGTACGTGCGAGTTGATTTAGGAGAAGAGCACGAGTCTATGGGTTGACTCATCTTTTATACAGAATGCCTGTGGCCAGATTTTACTATGGTCAGGTTGAACAAACCTTTCTTCCTTCCTGTTTTCATTTGTGGTCAAGTCAGCACCTGAAGTTTCAACACACTGGATGGAAGTTTCGACACCATGGAAGTTTCAGAAGCAGAAGGAATAACTTTGTAAGACCAACACCACACACATATTTAAGTCAATTCAAACTCATATTTTTTTGAGTGTACAGAACATCATCTGAGTTATTTTTACTACTCAGTAATTCAATGGAAGGCGTAATGACACAAATATCATTTATTCCATCAGTTACAAGAATAGAACTTCATAATTGATCTGATGAGGCACATTTTCTTGATTGTAAAGCTGCACTAAGTTTTGCAACATAACAATTTTTTTGCAACTCTTGTTAAATTTGTATAACTTTATACAATCACATCACAACTTCATGATTCCGTGTGGCCTTCCTAACCCATCAGAAGTACAGCTAACATCCCATGGATGTGACATCTGAAGCCGAGACTACGCATTTTGTAGAGGGATTTGAACAAGTAAACCTAATTGAGAGTCAACAGAGCTAAGAAATGCACAACTGTATCTTTGTCATTAGTTTTCACACATAACAAAATTAGCCTTAAGATCTATTGAGGAAAACTAACCTGAGAACAATGGTTGAGAACAAGGGTTGAGAACACTGAGTATACACAAAGAAGCATCATTGCAACATAACAAAATATTCTGTTTATTATCAATATTTGTAAGTGACATGGATGTTTAACTAGATGAGTGTTTCAGCTCATTATTGGATTCCTTCAAAAGCTCTTTTCACAAAACTGCTCAACTGAAAAAAAGAAATCAATATGGTTGATCAGAACAATCTTCACATTTACTCTCAACTGCACCTTAGTGCAGATGAAGCAGATTGCCTTGTGTGTTAGTCAATCATGGAAAGCATGTATTAACTGCCATAATATTGCACGATCAGTTTTGAGGAATAGACTATATATGCTTAAACGCCTTAAAAGCTTAAAAGTCTTCAGTGAACATCACTTGTGATGTAATTCACTGTGAATTAAAGTGACACAAACCTTAAATGTTATTTCTATTTTATTGTCTCATTAATGGCCATGTTGTGTGTGTTCTTGTAACTCTTTCCCTTTGATTTTCATATATCCTATTTATATTTTTGTTATTTTGCATTAAAAGATGTCATTGTGTATTCATTGTTCTCTAAATTTCTTTTAAATAAAAATTGAGAGAAATAAGCTGAGACAACTATCTAAACTACATTTCCATTACACATTTGCTCAATGTTTTATTGAATTTCTAGAAATGTTGAAAAAACTACTTATTGCAATTGCAACTTTTTCCATTAAATCAATTATGCAACAGAAATCAACTCGATCAGACAGCTCATGGAGCAAGCTCCTTATGTGATTTTATATAGAAGGTAAGGAGCCAATAATTAAGCCTAACATGTTCGAATTTTGATAAGCTGTATGATCTTGTGAGACCTTTGTGGTGCCCGCTGGGCTTTGCCCTACGTAGTTTAATTATATGATATGCAAATTATTTAGCATTTTTGTTATTATTTGTTTTATTATTATTGTTATTCCATTAGATTATTTTACTATCGCAAATCCAATTTGCATTTTCATGGTCAATGGAAATTTGACTATTGTGAGAAATGATTGGGGATGACAGATTAGAAATGTATTCACGTTACAATATTTTAAGGGTTAAATATTGACCAGTGTCCATGTGTATGAGGACATTGTGGATGTTCAACACTGATGTATTATTTGAACTTCCTGTACCATGGCATTGACCTCAGTGACATTTTTATATCGCCTCAAAGTGAGGACATCTCAGACCACTATCTTGGATCTTGTGCTATGCAGACTATAAACATTAGCAGTAGTGTTCAACGCTACCAACTAGGGATAAATATAAACCAAAATACTAAAGAAGCATTTATAAGAAACCTACCAGATATTACTCACCTTTCTAGTGTACCTGCAGATGAAAATGAACTTGAAACAATCACCTACAGTATGAATAATATTCTCGCTAGCACCCTAGACACTGTAGCCTCGCTTAAACTAAAACAAAATTGCCTGGAAAGAGAGAATGTCTAAATAAAGACTAGCACTAAAAACTGCAAGAACAAACTACTATCACAAAGTAATAGAAACAAATCAAAATAACCCACACCTCCTATTTGAAACAATGGTTAATCTGCTAAACAGTCAAACATCAACAGATTCAAATGCAGCTATAAAATTTAGCAGCAATGATTTTATGAATTATTTCTTAAATAAAATTACATCTATTAGATGCAAAATCACTAAAACTCATATAATCTAAGCAGCTTAACTCAAATTCTATGCCTTTGCATCACTCGCTGCAAAATTGTTCAAATATTAACCTGAAAGAACTCCTACAAATAATCACAGCATCTAAATCAACAACATGCTCTCTAGATCCTGTACCAACAAAATTACTGAAAGAATTTCTACAAAAAGCACAATAACCGTATCTAAATATTAAAAACTTATCCCAATTGCTAGGTTACGTTCCTAAACAGCTAAAAATGCAGTAATTAAACCACTAATTAAGAAAACGCACCTGGATCCTACTATAGTTATCCAACTATAGGTCAATCTATAACCTTTCGTTTTTGTCAAAAATATTAGAAAAAGTTGTTATAGCACAGCTCAGCTCCTTCTTTCAAAAGAGCAACTGTTATGAAGATCTTCAATCTGGATTCAGAGCGCATCTTAGCACAGAGACTGCGCTGGTTAAAATTTCAAACGATCTTTTACTTGATTGGGATCAAGGGAATATCTCTCTTCTAGTTCTGCTAGATCACAGGATTCTCTGACCTGCGTCAGTTTGTTCATGTAAATGGAGACTCATAGGACACAATAGCAGTAGAGTATGGAGTTCCTCAAGGATGCCTTTTGGGACCCATCCTATTCTCAATATACATGCTGCCCCTTGGCAAAATTATTAAAAGACATGGGATTAGTTTCCATTTCTATGCAGACACCCAGCTCTATATCTCGCCAAAACCTAATGACCCTTTAAAGCTAAATAAGATCTCAGAATGTGTCGCTGATATCAATGATTGTATGAATGAAAATTTCCTTATGCTAAATCCAGATAAAACAGAAATATTACTTGTTGGCTCTAAAAAGCAATTTCAGAATCTCTCAGTTTTACATATGGAACTGGGGGGACACACTGTTAATTTTTCCACTACAGTTAAAAATCTTGGCATTATTATGGACAGTGAACTGTCGTTTAAGGACCAAGACTGTCTTCTTTCACCTCAGAAATATTGCTAAAGTGCAGAACATGCTGTCTATCGTAGATGCAGAAAAATTAGTGCATGATTTCATGACCTCCAGAATGGATTATTGTAACGCTCTGTTAGCCGGCTGTTCGGCCGCCACGCTACAAAAATGACAGTTAGTCCAGAACGCAGCAGCTAGAGTTCTCAGAAGAACAAAGAAATATGACCACATTACACCGGTTTTGTGCTCTCTTCATTGGCTTCTTGTACAATATCGCATTGACTACAAGATACTGCTCCTTGCGTTTAAGGCGCTGAATGGCTTGGCAGTCTCCTATCACGATATATATCCCAGCTCGCTCTCTCCGATAACAAGAAGCAGGACTATTGATTATACCGAAGGTTAGTAAATCCACAAGAAGAGAAGGTGGAAGAGCGTTCTCATATAGAGCCCCGAAGCTCTGGAATAAACTCCCGGATGTTGTCCGGCGCTCAGCTATGCTCACAGAGTTAAAAAACGAAATTAAAAACATATCTGTTTAATCTAGCATTCGAATAATTATCTCTTGGTTATTGTCTAAACAGATCTGGTGTCTGAGCACTATATACATACAAACTGTTGAAAAAACAATGTGGTTCAATGTTCCTCTCTAACTTATCCTCATCATTTATCTCTCATCCTGCAGCTGACGCTGATCACTTGTTTGTTGTCTGTGTTACTGTTGTTTCTCCATTTGTTAGTATCTGTTTGGTCTTTGTTTGTTTTGTTTTTTCAGGTGCTGTCCGGAAAACCGTCCGTCGATGGATATTAAGTTTGTATATTCTTTTTGCTGGGGAGGTGACTAGCACCTGCCTCAGTCAGCGAGAGTCCCCTCACAGAGGGAACTCCTATTTACTCTACCTGATCCTCACGAGGACTTTGTGAAGCTGCTTTGAAAGCAATTGCTAAAGAAGCGCTATATACAAACTGATTGATTGATTAATTGATTGATTGATTGATGTAAAAGGCAGTTAATAGTCTGAGCCCGAAAGTTGCAGGACCAGACCATTTCCGTTGCTGGGACATAGCAAGCCAGGTAGCATCGACATTTCTTTCTGATTCTCCTGTCACGGTAGTGATGGATAACCGCTATAACTTTGTAAGTGTGTGAGGAACACATCTCCACGGTCCACCTGGCACTCCTTCATGGCTTTTGTAACAGATTGCGATGGTGTCACTGGAATGTTGCCATTGCCAACGTGTTCTGCAATGTACTATATAGGTCTGTATATGATTCTGTGGATGTTGCTGCGATGTAACCATAGCAGGTTTCTTGTATTTGGAAGCACGCTTCCATGACAAATCTCAATATTCTTCATGAGTCTATAAACTAATTGTGATTAAGTAATTGGATGCAACAATAACCTTGTGACAGAAAAGTAAATTTGGGATTACGGACAAGTAACATTAGGTAAAATTCTAAAAACAAGCAACTTTATGACATCCTTGTCATAATACATCAAAGCTAAGTCCCATAAAAGAAGTTAAATCATACCCTGTTAGAAAGAGGCAGACACATGAAAAGACTAGTTAAGTGAATTGTTTGTAAAAGCTATGTCTCAGAACCAAACATCTCTGCTGGATATGCTGCTACTCTTGTTAAAACATTAGATTCAATGGTCCTGTTATTGGTGACAATGCCCCTTGAAATTAAAAACCTTAAACACAGTCATTAAAAGCAAGCAGACAGAAAGCACCCTGGAGAAACTCATTTGAAGTTCAGAGTATAAAAGGAATGTGCAGAACAGCAGAGGGAAAGTGGAAGACAACTAAACTTGTCATCCAGTGTTTACAAAGATAGTCTTAGCTTTCGATATTCATCCGTCGGCTGCCTGGTAGGACTTCTTAAAAGTCAACAACCTGAACAATTTTTGAACACAAACCTAGGCCAGATGATTTCATAAATGGCATTGGTTCTTTCCACAGTAACCATGGGAACAGATTCCCTCAGCTTTAATGTGTAACCTCAATCAAATTGACGGACAAATTCTAGAGGGCACAGATCACAACCTTAAATCAAAAGCCTTTTTCAAAACAGTGTTAAAGTGTCTATACCCACACTATACAGCCCTGGGGAATAAAAAAGGTTTCAGTGCGACAGCATTGGTAGTCTCATTCCTAATAGCATTTACATGCAGCGTTGGAGCCAAATTAATGATTCTATGTTTGACCACTGAGACAAAAGAAAAGAAAAGTGCAAAGTTTGTACAAACATTTAATGAGTTGAGTTTTGAGGCTAAACAAGCTCATGAATCTTTGTTGTGTTTACTACCAGAGAATGAGGCTGAAAAACATGACATCTGGTTTAAGGCCAAAATGATAGCCAATAATGAGTTTATTGAAAAATGTCATGAAAAATGATTGGTGTGTGAATCAGATCATGGAGACAGCGAGGGTGTAACTACCTCAAATTTAAATGAAGAAATTAATCCGGCAGACAGTGTCTCCAATATTTCAATTAAATATTTGAATTAAAGGATGTAGCAAAATTACCACAAGGAGCTGTAGTTCTTCTACTATTGCTGCTTGTGTACAGGCCGAAGCAGAAAGGGCTATATTGGAGGCACAGGTCTATGCCATGAAAGCAAAGCGTGCAATTGAGAAGCAGCAAGAGGAATTAAGGAAAGAGCTCTAAGGCAAAAATTGCTGTCTTGAGTTTTGCTGATCGTCAAGGAAGACGCTCCCATACTAGCAGTTCTCAATCAAGGAAAATCAGGAATGTGGAAGGAAATGGAATCTTGGATTCTCCTAGGTCATTTTTCATAAAAACACTAATGTTGATTAGAAAAGAACAACAAAGTGTTTCACCATCCATCAATATTCCATCACAATACTTGCATGTTCAATCATCTCAAAATAATCCATTGATCCAGATCCTAGAAAGACAACAGGATCTCAACTCATATTTGCTACATAAATTCCAACCTAGCAAATGACTAAACAGAGAAATTCCATCTTTCACTGGAGATACATTTAATTTCATATCCTTCACAAGAGTCACAAGAGAAATGTGGAGTGACATTTTAGATTCTAGACAATGTATGCCCACATTCTCAAACCTTGTCGACTTTATCGAACATCATGCCAAGGCCTGTGTTTGGGTGTATCCCATAGAAAACCGGTTTGTTTCTAATGCCATCTCAGTACCACCAGGTCGGTTGACGCAAATGGGCCATTCTATAAACTAAAGCAGCCAAAGTGAGAGTTGTCTTTTTTGCAGAGTCAAGCACACCTTTGTCAAATATTTAACTATAAGAGACAAGTCACAACAAGTGAAACTGGATTTCCTCAGAGTAAATGCCATTTGTTTCAGTTGCTTAATGCTTGGCCAAATAAGCAAAATGTATAGTAAACGTGTAGTCTGCAAGCTAATGCATACAACACTTTTGCACATAAAAAAAAATCAACAGACATAAATTCCCAAACCTCTGTAAGGAAACAGGCAGGAACATATGTACAAATCTGTGGGCATACAGACAAGAAGGCCGGCAATTGAAGATTCTTTCTATTAGTTATTCCTGTGCAGGTAAAATCTGCCAACAGTCACAGACTCATCCGAACATATGCATTCTTGGATACTGGAAGCTCTGCTTCATTTTGTACAAAAGAATTAATTAAGGAACTGAACACTGGAGGGAAGAAAATCAATATTGCTTTAAGAACAATGGGACAAGAGCAACCTGTTACTTGTCGCTTGATCACTATCTTGGAAGTTAGGGGTATTAATGAACATGAATTTTTTCCACTTCCTTATGTCTATTCTCAAGTCATGCCTGTTAATTCGCATCTTTTTGTGACTGAAGAGAAGATATCAAAATGTTCCTATTTGGACAAGGTCAAAATTTCTTACATAAGTGCTAAGGTGGATCTACTGATTGAGGCAAATGCATCCCAAGCCATGGAACCCTGGGATGTAATAAATAGCTGTGCTACTGAGCCATATGCTGTTAGAACCCTACTAGGATGGGTTGTTAATGGTCTTATAGAAGGGGGTTGCAGAGAAGAAATCAGTACAATCATGATTTCAATGAAAACACAATTGAGAGGGAGGAAATGTCAAGGGAAGATGTAAAATGTATGGACATCATGGAAAATTCAGTGACAAGATATGATGGTCACTACGAGCTATATTTCCTATATATACTATTTCCACACAAAAAGTGTGTTGCTCAACAGAGATGCAGTGGTTTGAAAAGGAAGCTGGAAAATAATGGGAAGTTAAATCAATAATACACTCACTTTCTTTCGAACATCTCGGAAAGTGGATATGCAGAACAAGTACCAGAGGATCAACTGAATCGTGAAGATGGAAGATTTTTGTACATTCCTCATCAGTTGTGTTTGATTGCAGGGCTCATTTTAGAGGAACTTCTCTAAGCAAACATCTTATACAGGGTCCCACCCAAAAAAAAAAACTCCATTAGGCGGGAGCAATAATGGCAGACATACAGGCTATGTTTCACCAAGATAAGGTAAATAAGGAACATGTGGACTTTCTTAGATTTCTTTGGTGGCCAAAGGGAGACCTTAAGTCACAATTCACTTCATACAGGATGATTGTGCATTTGTTTGGAGCTGTATCTTCACCAAGTTGTGCTTGTTATGCACTGAAAACGTCCCAGAATACAAAAGGGACGTCATAGTAAATGTAGTCTGTACATAGTGGAATGGCTGTAAACCCTAGTGCTTGTTTCATTTCATACTTTGAAAGCTGGCAAAGGTTGAAGACAGCTGTGGCCTGGATACTGAAGGTAAAGGAACTGCTAAGGCAAATCTGTAACAAAAGGAAGGAGTTGCTATCCTTGCAAGGAGAAGGAAAAGACATGAAGGTTTCTGTGGAAACCAAATTGAAGCAGTTTAAAGCTACTCTAGATGGACAGACATTGTCAGTTGAAGACTTGGTGAATTCCGAAAAAGCGATAATTTATAACAGTCAACATCAGGACTTTCAATCAAAAATTGCACAGCTGAAGCTAGGATGTCAGTCGATCAGGAAAGACAGCAGAATATACAGGTTAGAACCTGTGCTGAAGATCTCTTGCGTGTCGGTGTAATACTGAGGTGGGCAGCCGTACCTTTCACCCCATCATATTGTGTAAGAACGATCATATTTCTATTCTGCTAATTCCGCACATTTATGAAACACTAGGTCACTGTGGTAGGAACCACATGTTGTCAAGATTAGACAACATTTTTGGATCACTAGTGCTAACACTGCTGCTAGAAAGATAATTTCCAACTATATTATCTGTAAACGATACAGAGGAAGAATGGGAGAACAAAAGATGTCAGATTCATATCAAGAAGAGGACAAGTGACACACCCCAGATACAATAATGGAACCAATGTCATTAGTGCCAATAAGGAGCTAGGTGCTATTTAAGGAGACACCTGTGTGTTCATCAGGAGAGTTTGGAAGCAGACAGTTTTTCAACTGTGACCAGCAACGTTGTATGGAATGTGATTGGGAAAGTGTAAGCTGGTTTTTGAAGGTATATATTTGCTTTATTTGGAACAGTTTATGGATAGTTTATTTAATTTTAAAGAATAAAAGAGCACTTGGAGTTTTGAATGACTTGGGACTTTACTTCCATACGTGTCTGAAACCTGCTCACGCCAAGCTATCAGTAGCTCATCGAGAGTAGTTTTTGAAAGGGAGCGTTTGGGGTTAATTTGCTGTAACCCTGTTCTCTGAAAAAGCAAGAATGAGAATGATTCCTTTCAAACTAAAATTTACCTAAATATGTGTCCCACTCATGCCTATTTATAACCTTCACTTCCACATGATTTATCAGAGTCACACGACAGAGGTTATAAAAGCCAAAATCTTTGGTGTGTTTAACTTACATACTTCACAACCAGTTAAACAAAGAATGTTCTCAATAGTATTTTCATACAACTTCTAATTTTTCAGGGAACAGGGTTACAGCAAAGTAACCTGAGATGTTCTTTCACTAGCAGAGACTGAATCAATTTTACAGCTAGTGTTCAGGAGTTTTCTATCAATGAGGTAGCTGAAAGCCATGCTGAGTGCTATAATCTTCAGAGTTAGCATTTAACTCTTCCTTTAACTCTTAGATTCTACTCTTTATACATGTGGTATACAAATCCTCTCCACAGTTAAAAATGTTTCGTTACCCTTCCAGTTGAACTGTGTTTTCCCAAGAATTTCCCCAATCAGGCTATATAAATGGGGTGATACTCCAGCAGCCAGTTTTAACAAATTATATGACTGTGGTAATTTTGTTGATTTATTCCATTTATTTATTTAAATGGTTGCAAACACAACTACTTCCACCAATGCTCCACAAATAATGGAAATCAGTTTTTTTGTATATTTTGTTTTGCTATAACAACTGCTAATTTGCTCTGAAATTGTATATAGTGGGAGAGAAAATACTGCATGGGATATTAATAACCAAGTACTTTTGTAAAGAAAACAGTTCTCTAACACCCAGAGTTTAAACTCGTCAGATTTGTTTGTAAATGGCCTTAAGAAAGATGCTGAAAGCCCTCAGTGTGTGTTCATCACTGGGTACTGTCTTAGTACTGAGTTACAGAGAGTAAATCCTGTCTGAAGGCCAATCAGCCTGACTCCTCCACTCTAAATCTCTCTTCTCTCTCTCTCTTTCACACACATGCACAGAGTTTTCTCGCTGACTAGAGTTGTTTGTTCAAGGTATTTTCCTGAGCTAATCAAATCTCAGCACACACACCCAAAACCAACTGCTTCTGATGATTACAAGAAAGGTTAAACACCTGGGTCCTAATGTATTAACACTAGAGAGTGCACCTGACTGCATGCCATACACGTACAGAACGTTCATAAAAAGGATGTCGATAAGAATAAGCTAAAAAAAATTATAAACAAATTATAAAGTTATGGTCAATAAAATGCAGTATTTGCAAGGACTTTGAACTAAAACAATCAGATTTGGGCAAAGGTGGAAATGTATGTCTTCTTCTTCAAAAAAATGCTAACATATGTTTCCATCTATTTGCCTGTTGTCATGCACATTTTATTAGCAGTAAATAAAAAAACTATTTTATTTAAGAATTTAACATTACTTTAAAAACGATTTTAATTAAATTAGCAACTTAAAATAATATTGTTTTTCTAAAAATTATTTAATTTTTATCTTTTATTGATTTGTAGTTAACAAATATCAATTCAAATGTATCCTTACAATGATCTGTCTTAGGGATTTTTATGTTTCTTACTATGGGTATTTTATGTCTAGGACTTACAGTGTAATTGCAATGTGTGATTGTTCGAATAATTATATAATCAATATTATTATACAGCTTCATTATAGATATATAACGCTTCTAAAAAGGGGGTGAAGGGTTTTTACATTGCACTTATGCTTTTGCACCTTTGCTTTTTTAAAGGGATTATGATCAAAATTTCTCTTTTTTGTCTAAAATGCTAAAACAGAAACTTTTCTGTGTTTTCAAAAGGGATGTTTATTCAAACATCACAAATGACATCCAGGTCTCAGCACTTAGCTCACTAAAGAAACAGTGGTGGAGAGAGCTGTATTACTTTTAGGTTAAAACACTTCAAGTTACTTATAATTCATGTGGAACAGTGTGTGTAAATGACCAGTCATGAGCCATAATTCACGCTACAGTCCAGTAGTCCAAAAAGTGTTTCTCAAGGTTGAATCAGCTGTTCCCTATCAGTCGGGCACTACGACTTAAGTCTGTAGTGCTGACTATAGAAACTCTGCTAGGAGCGCTCAAATGTCAACACTCTTTTTAAAATGCCAATCGGCCACCACGCTGATTATGCTCATTAGAGCCATACCTTTAAGATACAAGCGACTAGTGAAAAATTTCACTACAGTGTTGAATTATGTTGCCCTTTTGTGGATCAAGAGATCTGGTGTTTACGGCATCAAGGGGGATCTCGGGATGTTCATGGTATGCCTGAGTCACAGATCTATGGATACGGTGAATCGATTGCATTTATGGACAGCTCAATAGCTGTATTGGTTGTTTTGGGCGTGAACATACTGATGCATCCGTCATATAATTAGAATGTGTAGAGAAGTGCACAGTTTTGTCATATAACGCATTTGAACAAGGCTGGCGTTCTTTCAGGCCACCACCGAAGATGTAGTGACTACGAACACGCATCTCCGGCGTTCAGAGCATCAAAGCTGGGCTGCATGCGCAGTTTCCGTCCTGCGTGCTTCCTGCTCTGCCGGTGCGTTTGCTGCCACAGTGAGTTTTCAGAGCATGCGGTGCTGTCATCTTCTGACCACTCCTGTGTGCCTGATAATTCAATCTCCACTGCTGCTTCAGAGAGAGCTGGTGCATCTCCTGAAGGAGACAGTACATAGTAGGTAGTGCTGCAGAGGAGATGGCCGAATTGTTTACCCGGGCTGCCAGAGGTTGGGTACAGGTGGCTCTGCCCTCGCATCTGAAATCTCAAGGCTGTACACGTGGGTTATGGGGTCGCGCCGGGATGATAAACCACAGCCACCCCGGTCCCGTTCTTCCTGAAAGTGCATCAGGATCTGACCAGAGCTTGAAAGACACCTCTTACTGTAAGAAAGGAGGTTGGTCAGTCTCCCCTCTCTTGCTCCTCATGATGGCATGGTAGCTAGGGGGTACTTTGGCCCAGGTAACCCTGCCCCTTGCAGTGATGAGCCGAGGCGCCCATCTTGCGTTAGACCTGACTTTGAGAGCTTACCCTGCTACGGGTCAAGCTGCCGCTGCCCTGCACACCATGGTTGTCGCCCTGGTCTTATGGATGACCTGAGAGCTGCTACAGACCTTTGCACTTACTGCTATAAAAGTTGAGGCAAGCTCGTTGGCCACACAATGCCTACATTAGTTGACCCAGGCTGAAGTGTTGTCGCACACAGGTATGAGTCTGTATGGTAGTTATAAATAATGACAAAAAAAAAAGGCCAGGGTGGAGGAAGGCCCTTTTTTCCAAATAACAGCAGATTGCATTTTGCACACATTTAAACTGTCACAATTGTATACAATTAAATATTTTCAAACATAAAATAATTATTTGAAAAATAAACATGAAAAATAAACAGTTTTCTAGAATTTTATTGAGAATAACACAAAGCACTCAGTTTAATTGTTTCGTTTCAATTGATACAGCTATGGAATCAAAATAATCCATCCCCACACAGAAATACCACAACTCTATTTATTTTATTTATATTTGTAAAAAATGATTTGATAATAGTAGGTTGCTGAACAATACATAATTATGACCTAATGATTAATGGGCAGTCAGGCAAAATAACCGCGCTTAACAATTTCACCAAAGGAGGAAGTGCATCAATCTTTGGTGTAATTTAGACCTTCCAAGAACTTGAAATGCGTATGATTTAAAAGAGAGACAATTGGAATATTACGTCTTGAGCGAACCAGGGCAAGTCGTTCCAGGGAAGATTGCACAGATAAAAGTTCACTGGAGAGATACTTTTAAATATTTTTTTGGGACTGCTCAGTTCATCCTATCTTCGGAGTCCCTAATGGTGTGGCAATAGGCAAAGGACATGGATACCCCCCACCCCTTCTGCATATCTTTCTATGTCTTGGCTTCAAATACCTGAAAGGCAGTCAAAGCATGCTGAGTGGAGGTAGCTTGACAAACAGCAGTATACAATCAATTCGTCAGGTGCAACTAGAACCTCAACTGGCAGGACGGGGATCTCGGTAGGTTTGCCAGGGCTCTACCTGCGGAATTACATCACTACCCATCGCTGCCATATTGTCAAGTGGAGTGAGAGAGTGTAGGCTGGCTTACCTTGTCATGAAAGGTGGCTTCCATGGCCCACCATCTCCCATCTCCCAATGCCCACAAAATATGCGTCCAACCTTGGGATCTCAGGCCCGAGGGGCGCAGCCACTTCTAGCATGATTTCTCCAGCTGTCCGGGTTAGCAACTCAGCCGTCTCCTCCAAGGCACAGCCTGCTACCACATAGGAGAGCCCCAGGCGTTTTTTTTTTTTTTTTTTTTCAGAATATGAGTAGTCACTCCCCTATGCATCGATGAAGAATGCATCATCAAGACCACACAAGTTTTCTGAAGATGCACAATGACACTAGGACAGCGGGAGAACCAAAGTGGTTGCTGTAATCATCTGCCCTTCTTCCTCTTCAGTAGAGAGTTTGTTCAGCAGCTTTGAACAGCGTTCTTTGCTAGTCACTTGCATGGGAGTAAAATGTGTACAGAAGCAAAGACGAATGTTACGCTGTATCCGCTTCCACTTTAAAGTGGGTTTATGCAGATTTCATAAATGCTCATTGGCCTATTCCAAAGAGTGTGCAGCGATTGGCCTGCACTGAGGCAAGGCTTCTAATGTCATCAACATACATTGAGTGATCGACTGAAGGGGAACAGCTTTTGCTTGTGCAGTTTTTAACTGGTGAAGCATTTTTACTGGAAAGAGAAGCTACTCAAATTTGTCTTGGTTTTACTCAGAATCAGTGATCTGACCAAGCTTTAAGGTCCGGCCACATTGGAGCGAACTATATTTGCTGCTGTCTTTGCGTTACTGAACAGCAGGAGGCCAGGTGAAGGGAAACAGAGATGTAATGGTGCTCCTTGCTGTCTGATGGTGCCAGGGAGCAATGAAAAGTCTCATACAACAGGGTGGCGCTTCAGAGCTAAAGGGCTTCCGATGCACCCGTTTTTTTTTGGGAAACAAAGAATAGAGCACTGTGGTAGAGTGTGCTCTGCATAAACCAGCCCGTTAACTATGTGTCTTGCATTTTAACATCAAACTTGTTGAATAATTTTTGGAAAATTAGAAAAACAAACTATTTAAATAACACTATTAGTGTTTATGAGACAATTATATTGAATCAACAGCTTCATCAACTGTCATACAAAAAGGTGAGACCCATCTGATTATACATAGGGAAATATGTCCACTGCTGAGATTTTATCATATTAAATGTGAGATAACTATCATACACATTTAATATTCCAAACCTTTCCATGTCTAGGATACATGTTACATTTTAATAGTAGTAAACAGATATAGTTTTATTTATTTTTGTCAAACAGCCAAAGACATGACCTAATTTAATTGTATTTACTGTAACAAAGTGTTTTATATACACTGAATGTGCAAAATGTATAATAGAGTAGCAACAATAAAGTTTAAATTCTAAATTCTGTGTAAAACAGTATAAATTCTAAAATATACATCTAAATACATTCTTATTAACTTATGTTTATATTAACAGGCACAGCATAAAAAAAATATTGATAGCTCAAAAGTTCATTATATTAAAATAATGAGTTACAAAAAAACATTGTATGAAAAGTGTCTTTTTAAAGTAATTCCTGGGTCATCTCTTTCTTCCTGGCTCCTCTTCTTCTACGCGTTGTGTCTAGGAAGCTCGTAGATAGAGTAAAAGAATGAGTGAAGAGCACCCTCAATTCGTGCATTTATATAAGATCAGCACTTTCTTGCATGTGACCAAAAGATCTTCATCCATGGGTGGAGCATGGATCTTCGTCTGATGTCAGACTACGGCAATATGGCCCCAGGAAAATTTGTTCGCTTTTCGCCATTGGTCTGTGCGGGGCCGTACGCGGACATTTACTGGAAAATAAAAGTGAAACGTTGAGCACGCCCGGCACATTTTCGCCGGGAGATTTTGCTACAATGTGGCCGGACCTTAACTCAAATAAAAAATTGTAATGTAAATGTAGATAAATATTTTACTTCAATTAAAGGAGGTAACTTTCCCTTCTAAAGTAAAAGTAAAAGTCCACATTTGAAAAACTATTAAAAAGTAGAATTAAAGGGAAAAAAACTACTCACTTGCAGTAGAGCGAGTAAATGTTATTCTCTACTTTCCACCTCTGCTCATATATTGTGTTTGACTGTTTCTGAAAATACCATGTTTTCTAAAATGTTGTTGTATATACAATTAGTGTCTCAATTTTGTACATATTGTTAACTTATTTGATATCATCTGCCAATTTTGAAAGCAGAGAATTACACTAGATGTAATCAAATAGTTTCTGAATTTACTTCAACTTTTAAAAAGCTTAATTGTATCCCCATCTTAAAGTAGATTTTATCTAGTAAATGACTCCTTAATATTTTAAATCAGAATTTTTGCTGAGAACGAAAGAAAACAGGAAACCTCTACAGTAAGTGATTGACATAGCGTTAAAAAAACAGACAAAGACCCCACTGAATGCTTGAACACCTTCCATGTTTATGTGACCAGTTCAATTTAAAGAACAAGAAATGCAATAGCTTTATCGTCCAGGGAAAGGCTGTGTTTGCCAAAGATGATTGATTCAGCAGCTTTATAAACCATACGATCTCAAACCTGTGCAAGTATCTTGAGCTAAGCTACAGTTCCATCTGACATGATTTCTAACAACTTCTCTGCAAATAATAGAAGGTTTCAATAATCAGATTGAAAATATGAAAATATTTCTCCACTCCCAATAACACAATACTTCTAGATTAATTATTATAGATTTTGTTGCCTAATAATCCGTACTATATTCAATATTTTATTATTTTATTTTAAGCATCATAAAACCTTTCAAGCAAGCAGAGATAACATAAATTACACTGCAACACTTGAACAAATTTGTTTTTGGCAGATCACGTAATGTTTGTATATATTTATTTCTATTAACATAATATTTCAAACCATTTAACCAAACCCCTGAAGTTTTTTTCATTCCAAACACTTTCACATTGTCTTTTTCATTTCTAACAGGCTGATTAATATTACACCTTACATTAAAGTTTCTTTTTTTTTTGGTGGACGAGGAAGACATTTTTTTGGAGGAGGAGGAAGAAAGGTACATTAACTTGAGTGTCTTCAAGATTCAGGCAGACAAAGTCAACTGTGATATGCTCAAAGGAGTAGTTTGTCACAATCATTCCTATGTTACTCCAATGCACCAAAAAGAACAGGATGTTGGAGTGAATCACTCTTTCTGACCCTTTAATTCACTCGCATTGAGTGGTTAACATGGTTGCTCCTACTGTGCAATATTTAACTTTACCTTCAGGAACCGGATGTAGAACTGCATGTGTCTTTTAAGTCTTTTGGTTCACAGACACAAATATGGATTTATTTTATGATTGAAAAAAACTTTCATATTCTAATATTTTACACAGACCAGCAACAAACAATGCAGCTTCCACATAACCCCTGAAAACTATGCTATCAGAAGAGATTAATGATAATATGGTTAGAAATAAATTTGTAGAATATTATGGAAAACAGCTTAGAATTTAAATGATTAATGTCGGTCAGAACTTCTGATAATTTTTACATAGTGAAGGCTTTGCTGGTCCTGATAGTTTACCATTGGCATATTAGGATAACTCTTATTTATCAAACAATCTGCCAGGTTATATCCCTGTTTTCTCCTGTGTTGGTTAATTTCAGCAGGTTGCTTTTACATCTCATGAACATGAACATCCCAGGAAATAGGGGCATGGTCAGCTGTGAGTTATTAAGATGACAGAGAGCGGTACAAAATCATTAAGCTTTTTTCACATTGAAAAGAAGAAATTGTGCTTGTACCGTGCAGCAAAAACTCCAGCTTTGATTTGCTACAAAAAAATCTGCTCAGAAAGCACATCAAAACAGGTGGGTGCATGGAAGAGAAACTTCAGTCTCTTGTAGGAAAGTTAGCATTCATATATGGCGAATTTTGATAGTGATATTTTGATTTTGTGAGTTAACCCTCCAGATCACAATCAGGGTTCCTGGCCCTACAAGAAAAATAACTTGCCTGCGATTAATGCTCCCTGTAACACACAAACTCTCTGAGCGATCCCTTAGACCAGTGTGAGCAACATCGACATCATCCCACCTTTCCAATTAACATGGTTTAAAACAAACAGTAGAAAAAGCAGGGATTACCTTGAGAAAACATTTAATAAAGTGTTTTTCTGTCCATTTATATATATAAAAAAATGTTGTCTTACTCAGATAAACATGTCTTTTCTCTAGGGGAGGGCCTGAAAAGCTTTAATTTACACATTTGGCTCCATAATTTTAATGCATAAGAGTCCAGCCTCATTTTCAATAATGGAAATGGATGAGTTCTAAAAATGTAAAAGAAAAAGAAAAAAAAAGAATAAAGTTAACTAAAGACATTTTTAGAAAACTTGGCTCGTGACGTGTGCTACAAAATGTTCTTATGGTTTTAGAAAAAACAACCAACCTGATCAACCAGAATAAACACTCAAACGTCAGAATAAACATTAAATCTTAAATCATGTGAAAATCAATAACAAGGGATTCACAGGTTTCCCTGGTCGCTCTTGAATGAAAGGAGCAAATATCTTTCTGAGACTTATATTAAAGACAAGAAACATCATTGTCTTGCATATTAACAATCTTGTAGTGATAGCACAAGTGAACCAAGTGAATAATGCTAGATTTTTTTTTTTTACACTGAGAATGGCACAAATTGGCAAGACAGCTTCTATGTTTTTGGTGTGCGTTCTTAAGAGAGCAATTTGCATCTTCCTTACTTGCAGTGATTTTAAGATATTAGGTTTTTAATGAATGTTGATTTTTTATACTATTTTGGTAACATGGTAGATGTCCTGTTTTGAGCTCTAAATTTATAATCCATAGACTTTTCGCCAGTTTTGGATCCATTGCCAGTCTGCCAAATAGTACCGCATGTCAAAAGACGGATTGCTTTTGTTCATGCTTTTCTGCTTTTGCTACATTTTTGTTGTCCGTGATATACTCTCTGATATTAATTACACTGTCTTCCAAGTTCTTTTAGTGTCAGCCGTCCTTCTCATCTTTTTAGCCACCTCATCATCAGTTTCTTACCTGATTTCCCCTTAGTTTGCTTTAATGTCTACCTTTTATGTTCACCCATTTCTGTACTCTACATTTATTTCATAATGAGTTTTAGTGTATACAGAATACAGACCCCTTGATTTCCACCTCAACATGTCTTCACATTTGGGATCCATTCCAACACATTCCTTAGTCGTGACTAAAATAAGCTTCGGTAAACCCAGGAAATTTCAAGAAATTTGAATTTACTGTCAGTTCCTTTCGTAATTTCCTATATTTCTCATACTATCATTATTTCTCCTTCAGAGTGAGTATGTTTGTGTGTGTGTGTGTGTGTGCGTGTATGTACGACAGAAGTGCTGTTGCTCATTTTAATTTGCAGCCCTTCACAGAGAAGTTAAACCCTTTTCACAGCCCATCACTGTCAGGAGCTGGTCGGCATGGAGACGGTCGCTGTGGAAACCCTGATGAGGAGGAGGATCAGCCTCAGCCAGGTTGAATTAGTGGTAATTAGGATAATTACGCTCAGACTCTAGCTGCTCCAGGAAGAAAGAAAGCTTTGGCAGAAGGCCGTGTTGTGAGGCTCTTTTGGTTGATAACTCCATCACTGGCTGCATTCTTTTCCTACTGAATGATGAATTCTTTAAGTTGTATATAAAAAAGACTTGTGTAAAAGTCATAATAAATAACATGTTGTTTTACTAATTCAGTTTGAAGTGTTACAACACAATGCAATTATTTCAACAGTTTTGGGGTCTTTGTGTAAGAGTACACACAATACCGTTATATAAATCATGTCTCAGGTTTAGATGTCAGGGTCAGATGTACTTACATTGATAAGCTCAAAAATGTCCATTCCTTAAGCTTCTTGTCTGGCATGTGCAATGTTGTCTTTTAGAGACTCACACAGGTACTGTAGTGAAACAGGGAACAGCTTCAAAAACTGTTGCATACTACAACTTTTGAATTGCGGTGAACTGAATTTAAATTGGTAGTTTTTCATTTTGATCAAATGATTCATATTTTTTTGTATGAGGAAACTATAGTTTTTTTCTTTGTCATGCTATTACCGTAGCTTCATCTGTCCTCTCAACCCTCTCCATCTTCAAATTATAATCCCATTTATTTTAAACCAATTATTTTTAAAGCAAACAACAAAAAAAGAGGGTTTTCTAATTAGCTTGATGAACAAACTCTCAAAATCTCTCCTCATCATACAAAGAAAGCAAATATTTCTACAGAAATTATTATTGTCTGGATACAGAATAAGCAGCAGGCAGCAGTTCAAAGGTTTAAACTCTTTAAGTCAATCATCACATACTGCAATGTCCAGGGCTGGCTCTCATCTATTTGCTGCTCTATGCAGCTCTATTTTCTATGCTTTGGAAAATTGATGAGCACCCTAAATCTCTCATTTACCTCTTCTAGTATGTGAAAGTGAATCTATAGCTGTATATACAATCAGGGATATAAAAAGAGATATTTCCCCTTATTTCAGTGGATCTCCTATTTGAATGGGAAGGTGTGAAATGAGGCTGGTTTTGCTACTGGAACGACAATGCAATGATATGAGGAACCATTAACCAGTAACAAAGGCGCTTATGATGTTTATGCTTATTTAATGTCTAGTTTTTTATTAATCACCATTTCACATATTTTATTTACCTTTCTAAACGTGAGACTAGCCTACTGTTATGTTCATCTAAACTGCTGAGAGACATTTGGCCATGGAGAATAAAAATCTGTCTAGTGTTTGTTGCAGAGAACTGCTGCTTTCCAAACAACGCACAGAAAAAAAATCCCAAAACATTTTTTCTGGGATGTTTTCTTGTCATTTCTATTTTTCAAGCTATGAATGAATCGCTGTCGTCCTCTTACTGCGGTGCAGCCTATTGCTATTAGAAGTACTTTCAAGTAAGTACAGATCGTAAGTACAGATCCTAAGTACAGATGTACTGTCGTGCCGTTTAATTCAGAAACATATCTAACAGTATGTCCGACTGTGTGTACCTTCAGGTTTTAACAGCAGAAATTCCAAAATTGTATCTAGCAGTTCTAGAAAGCGCCCGTGCACTTTGCCGCGCAATAGCAAGCGGACCTCTGTGTGTAGCTGGAGAGTTTGGTGCGCTTCATCGTCTCGCCATTGCACAAATAATCTCTGGTTGTTTGAATGAGCTTTATTGAAGTTTACAACTTTGGAAGTTTACAACTGCTGCCAGTGTGTCATGGCTCTAGACAGTTTTTTTATTGGGGTGTTTGGCGATGGATTATTTGGTGGAAGATTACACAGTGTGGGCTCTTTCCATCAACGGCTGTTAAATCCATTTTTTCTACCCAGCATAGCGACAGAGGAGTTTTTTTCTATCCAGCAAAGAGGAGAGGAGTCTTCTCTAGTGGCTTGACTGTAAACCAGACTCGCTTTGAGCAAGCGCTGATATGAGGATATTTTTGTGAGAGCAAACAAGACTGCACACGTACAAACAGCGTTTACCCTCAAAATTGATTTTTGCAAAATACATTTTTCTACATGAGAAGAGAACATTTCATTCACAAAACACAGCTCACACTCGTGCAAATGAACTTTTTGCGCTCTCAAAATTGGACTTTAATGGCTAATATAACCTCATATTTTTCTACCTCGACACTTATCCACTCCCACACCTCCCTTGTGAACTCTAGCGCCCCTCACCACTGGGAGAACCACTGACCTAATGGAAGGGTCGGTCCAAACTTCTAAATGCTTAATTTCTCCTAAAAACAAATTTTGAGATACTGTGAACATAATTTAGGTGACCCCATATAATTCTTTTGTGCCAATGACACATTACAAAGATTGTCATGTCTTTAAATCAAATGTCTAAATCTGCCATCAGAGGTTAGATGCTAATTTATTACTGTGACTGGAAAACTTTCCATTGAAAAATAAACTGGATAAATAGTTAAATCCACATTATAGTCTACTGCTCTTCACTGTGAGAAAGTTCATGCTCACTACAGTGTAAAAATCTTTTACGTGTTTCAAAGGGGCAGTCACACACCTCCAAAAATAACACTGATAAACATTAGTTTATTTTCTATAATTCCCAGTTACCTACACAATTGTGGATGACCCTCTAATGAAGGATGGCCAGTATTGTTTTTATTAACTTTATAAACTTTAACTAACTGTTCTGACAGACAGAACAGCAGTGATGTTTAGTCAAAGAAAAACGACATAAAAGGTGCTGTAAAAAATCTCTCAAGAACTATTTCTTCCTTTACTTTTAGACTGTGAAGATTTTTCGATAGGTTTGTTTACTTGTACTTGAGTACTTACTTTTTGACTTTTACAATATTTTTTAAACAAACTTGTGTACTCTTCTACCCTTGAAAAATATATACACAATCTTTTATGAGTTCAAAGTTTAATATGATACAATATAAAATTAATCTGAATGACATCTGCTGATGAGCATGTGCAAAGAAATTCTTGTTTTCACTTCCTGTGTTAAGAGCTATTCTAAACAACATTGCAACAGGTCTTTATTATTTCTTTTAGGAGCAAAATGTGTTATCATTGCTTCGTCAGATTCACATTGAACTCTGATTGCTAATAAATTAGCTATATTGGCTTGTCACACCAAGCTGCATCACTATTTGGATTGACACATATGTCTTCAGAAGACCAACACAGTATTTATGTGTTTGGAACATCATGGCCTAACTAATTAATGATTAACGTTACATGTTCATCCCTCAGGTCGATTATCGTTTAAAGTGTATTATGCCACAGTCTGTCTGAATACTTGAGTCTGATTGGCTGGCAGTTGTTGTATATTTCTCAATATACACACATAGTCCCAGTTAGTTAAATCGTGTATCCTAGCACTACTTTAGTCAACGTTGAAGTAAAACATAAGCCGATCTGTCCATTTGAGCGTGCTAGACCACAGTTCACCGACTTGCTTAACTTGGATTGTTTTACCGACTATATTATTTAAGTTCTACGTTCAAGTTTTTTTTCACTAACCGTTGTTTGAGGAGCTCTGAGATGACTGAGAAAAAAAGCTTTCAGAGAGCATGGAGTGATGTACAGTAACGTTACACTTTTCTTGTATAATTCCACACTAAAAGAAAACAAGGAGCTTCACATTTATCTTTATCTATTTTCATTCATGCAAATATCTTACATTGATGAGAATGTGGTGACGTTTTTTCATGGGTGATAATTTTTAAAGTGTTAACATTACTAATGTTAGCTTCATAATGACATATTTCACTCCCCTTCAACATTAGCTCATCCAGCGCAGTGTAAGATTGAATTTGTTTGAGTTAGGGTACGTTGTTGAAGATAATCAATTCTAATGGCGTTCAGATAAACAACCACATTAGGAGAGTAAATATGTGCAGACCCTACTATGAGAAGGGAATCGCTACCATGGTAAATGTTCCAATGATAATAATAAAAATTATAATAATGCATTTTATTTGCTGGTACCTTTCAGGATACACAAGGACATCTTACATAGGAGTAAAATACAGATCACAACAAAGAACAATAGAAGCATTTAAAGTAAGTTTAACAATTTCACAGTGACTACAATTATTTAAATTTTTTTCTCAATCCAGTGTGTGAGAAGCAATCGTTAAAACACACAACTTAAGTCATGTTCACATTTTTTATTCATTCTTTAGGAGCTCAAAAACCCACCCACTAACCAATCAGATTATGTATTTGATTAATCTTAAGTTTTTGATCTTTAATCATATATAGTGGACACAAAAAATCAAGGGAGTGGCAGCTGACACAGTCTTGCAAGTTGGTGCTTAAAGACATCACAACCACATTAGTTTTACTTGTACATAAGTACATCGTTCAAAAGCTAAAGGACTAGTGCTATGGAAAAAATGAATCATATTAGTTAATTTAAGTAATAGAGACCTTAATGGCTATCATTTGTGTCTAGGCGATTGTATTTCACGAGGGCGCACTTCCAGAAATTTGCCTTGGTAGCATAAGCAGAAATTGGAGTATATAAACGCATACCAGGCGAGCTGTTTGTAGGAGGACTTTAGGTTCGGGAAATATTGAAGTGGTTTTGCAAACATCACATGTGAGCAAGTGATAAAACAAGGAGAGAAAGAGACAACAAGTTATTGTGAGTCCAGTCCACTAGGAAATAATATAGTCCGGGAGTGAAGCGGAAGTCGATCTATTTTCTTCCTTTCCGCTTCCACTTGGAGCATGTGCTGCAAATAGCTCTTAGACTGCTCTATGGTGTGTATGGAGTCGTTACTATCTGAAGGAAACAAATAACTTCCATCCCATTAGTTAACCATGTCACCGTATAGGTGTTATTTATGATAATTTAGCTATGATGTAAGACACTTTAAGTTATGGCCTTGCCCTTCAACAACAGACTTAACCATTTTTACACGAAAACAATAATAATTTGTGAAAATGCCTTTTTATGTGGTCCATTTTTGTTGACCTGGTTTCAGAAACGAAGGTTTAACCTTCACCTGCACTAATGGTATCATTTTCCTAAAGCTGATCTCTTATAAACAACAGCTCTGTGTAATGAGTTAAGTATGGATTGTTATTTTAAAACCCTAATACAATACAATAAAACCCTCTTGGATCACTTTAACACAAATTCATCTCAAGCAGCAACATTTAGTAGACGATCTGAGATGAGAAAAGATAATCACAGCAGAGACAGAATAGTCACCTGGAGTGTAATTAATTAAAGTCGTCTTGAACATCTGCCTCATCAGGTTGTATTCAGCTGCATGTCTGAACAAATTAACGCATTGTTTCCACACACAGCACGACTTTTCATTTCAGACCTTTTCACACCCATATCCTCAGAGAACAAGGAAAACCAGCAAGAACAGAACAGGACTTCATTTCAGATCAAACTAAAACAATTTTAATCTAAAGTTGAATTAGTATTGTATTTAATCAGTACGATATACAGCTTGAAATTGTACCACATGCCATTGATAGGGTGCTCAAACTTGCAGGCTGTTTTTGACCAAATTTAGTCAAGACAAATTTATTGCATTAAAAAAATTATGAAATTAAATTCATGAAATTCATTAATTAATTTAAACAAGCAGCCATGCTAAGCCACTTCTGCATAAAGACCACTTTTTCCACTATATCACAGTTTTGAATGGAGTAAATTATCCAAATGTCTCCACAGAAAAATAAATTAAACATTTACAAGTTATGAAAATAGTGCAAATTCAAATGTCTCCGGTATTTTTCAAAATATTTTCATTTCTGCAAAATATATGTACTTCACATCACAATTAACTTTAACACACACACACACACGCACACACACGCACACACACACACACACACACACAATATATATATATCTATCCTATCATCTCATCTCTCTCTCTCTCTCTCTCTCTCTCTCTTCTTTCTCGCGCGCGCGCGCGCGGTTTTAACCTTATGTCATGCTCTTGCCCTCTGTCCTTTGTATCTATGTCCTCTGGTTCTGTCCTTCCTCCATTATAAATGCCAGTAATCCAAAACCGTACAACATGCGCACTTTAAAACTTATGAGATGGCCATGCCACATCTCAGCCATAGAGAAGAGCCATAAATGTCAGGGCAATCTCCACAAAAGTTTTGGTGTGAAAAATAGCTCTAAAAAATAGGAGACTACACCTTTACAAATCAGTCCTGTCACAGTTTAAACTATCACTTGGAACAGTTTTACTACATCTTTAAAACAGAAAATCTAAATCTTGCATTAAATCAGAGATGAGCTCAATTCCATCCATGCAGCACTGCTCTAAAATGACATTATTATTGCAATTGTGTAGATCAGTGACTTGTTTCTCTATGGGTTGCTGGGTCACTGTAGCTCAACTATACATAGACTAGCATATGGGCACCTCAGGGGCATTTTCCACCTGTATAGCTATTCTTGTCGATTTCAGGACAATTAGGTCTGCTCCAGAAGCAAGAATGGGCACTGACGATGTATTACCATTGTGTTTCCTGTTATTGAAATAATGCAAAGCAACGAGATATAATTTCAGCATTTCATTAACTCCTCACACTTCTTTAAAGTCACAGTGGTTTTGAAATGGAATAAAATTGAATCGGCCCATTGAAACTCTAGATTCAACCTAGGTATGGCATGGAAGTGAATTAAATATCCTCTAACATGGATTTTTTTAAATGGCCGTTCAGGGGTGTGTTACATTGCTTGTTCGTTACATTGATCGTTTGCATTTTGAATGTGAATACGGGCTGTGATTGCCTCTTCCTCACAAACTATTTGAGAGGTGTATAGAACTAATTTCCACACTTATAATTTAAATTATTTTAATGTCATTTTAGAAACCTGGTATAAAAAAAGCATATTAAGACAATTAATGTTTTTCATTTAAACTCTTTGACCTTGCATGCTTGTCACAATAAAGCTAGAGACACCTTAAAGCAAAGTATGAACTTCATGATCATAATAGGGATAATAAGACATATGAAGTGCTTTGAATGAATTCCTACTTAAAACATTTTTAATCCATGAGCTCATGTGATGATCACAAACATCATTATAAATACTGGATATAACTGGATATTTAAATGGTAAAAGGAAGAAGAAACCACTGAGACCCTAATCAAGTAGTAAATTTGGTGATAACTTGGGCTGAACATTAAATCGCGTTTGCAATGAAATGCTTTGCTACTATGCTCAGCTGTTTTGTCTGGATTTATCTCTCCTTTTTTTGTGTTTTTGCTCCTGCAAAACTACACAATTATGAGCATGTAAAAACAACATTTCTACCTTCAGGGATAACTGTTTCCCTTATCTAGGATTCTCATCACATGTCTGTGTAGTGACACAGAGCTTCCAAAAGAAAGGAATAAGAAAATGTTTGGTTGTCATCTGTTGATGCACACTGATCTCTGCAGGCCATTTCTCTGTCTTGTCTGTATGTCGGATCCCGGCAGAGAAAGTATATGCTCAGTTGTGAGAGTGAGACATACTGAGGTGAGTGTTTGTGATGTTCTGCTGACACCTGGTGGACAATTTTATCACACTACATTCTTTATCAGGAAAGCTCAAAAACAGAAAGAAAACCCCTGAAACAGATAATATTCTAAATGTAATACATTTATATGATAAATATAGGATAAAGTCCTCAAAAGTAAACTGGAAAAATGGAAATTATAAAAATATTATTTGAATTGATTTCACTGGAATGCGCCATATAGACTGCAGTCCTGGACAAAAATAATAAAATTATAACAGGAACTTTTGACAAAAGAAAATGTAAACCATGTATCACCTCTAGAAACTAGAAAAAAAATATTTTTCATCACCATGGCTGAATGCAAATTTTGATTATTTAATGAAAATGAGACCCATCCCATTAAAGAAAGGGTGATTTTATTCTCTGACTGTCCTGTTATTGAAGATCCTCCATGTTATGGAATCCAGAGATTGATCTTGGTGTTTAGATTGGAGTAAAAATGTTTCACATTTTGAGTTAGTCTTCTTTCAAATGCACTGCAGTCTTGCTAAAGCTGTTTCACCAACCAGCAATGAGGGGATGGCGATACTCACTCAGGGAGGTCTTAAAAGGTCTTTGGTAACACTTTAAATGACAGCCTGCAAATTACAGGGTAATTATTAAAAATAACAGGGTAATTAATTTCAAATGGTTGTAATAACTTGCAAATTACAGCATAATAACAATTTACTTAACGGTTAATCATTAATAGTAATAGCGTATTTTTCAATAGTTGTTTGTAGTCATATTGTTATAATAAGTACCTTTTGCTGTACTTAAAGATTTGGCCCTGTAATTGTAGATTGTGAAACCTGACTGATTGCATGTTGTTTGTCAACAGAAAGTGTTTGGGCGCAGGAATAAGACCAAAGTAGAGTATATAGCTTTTTTGAGGAAAACTAGAAAAAAAGCGACAGTTTTAATTCCAGAGAAGGAATACAACTCTTTTCCTGCTCGGCGATTAGAACTGTTGCTTCTTTATCCACTTTCATCCCACTTGAACATGTACCTCAAATAAACACAGAGAAATTGATCCCGCGCATGGCACAAGAAAGTTTAGTTAGCAATTCTATATCAAAAACCTATCCAGCTCTCGATTGACCTCTCTATAACAACTTATCGAGAGAATGTATATAATGATAGTTATCAATATAGAATAATCTCTCAGCCCTAATAGATAATAATTACTGTGTAACTACAGAAAAAAGCTCAACTTTAGATCACAGCCCTACCAAGCTGATATAACTGAAAAAAAACCTCAAATGTCAGAACAAATTTTGCAAAAGAATTACAGATTTTACATAGCAATTACATGAAAAACTAAAGTTTTAAAAAGGTAGTTATTTTCTAAACTCTTCCTCACAAAGGTCTTTGTGTCACAAGCATATTGTAAAGACAAGAGGAATCAGGGATTAAGAAGTAAGCATGCAATCAATCATGATCACAATGAAAGTTACACACTAGTTATGCTAACTAATCTCGCAAAGGTAGAAGCCAGATCAATTTCAATTATTTTGAATACAACTTCCTTTTACTATTTTTACTACTGCCACTAATTGCTGACATTGTGTCTATGCAACTAGTCATCGAAGATTAACCCGTTCCTAAAAAATACCCACTCATCAATGTCCCAGTCGATATAAAGTCAAGTCAGATTCAAGTCCGAGTCAATGAAAAAAAATATCAACATGACCTGGAAGATTCATGTGTGCCATCATGATTTTCACCTCTTGTGCATCATGGGACTAGTGTTTGATTGCACATGCCTGCAGCTTAGAGGAAACATTGACCACATCCCACAACACCAAATAAATATTCACATAAATATTCACCTCTTAATGAAACACTTCTGCATGGCTCTCATATGTGATCAGACCCAGTCTGGATGTAATGAGGGAAAGTGAGTACACTAAACATAAACACAACTGGTAGTGTTAGTTGTTTGTCATTAGAGTTTTTTGATGATGTGTCATTGGAGATTTGCATAAAACTGCTGATTATTGCAATATTTGAATGCCATCTGTCTATTTAACTGATATGAGGGCAAACAAAACATCGCTCACTTGCAGTTGGCCTGATATCAGTATGTTTTACTGAAACATCTATGCTTTCTGAGGACAAGGAGCACTTTACTGAAAACATGAATTTGCATTAAGAAACTTAAAACACATAAATGTAGCCAAATATTTAAGTATCAGGACAAAACCTTTCACTCTGTATTGGATAACAACTTTGTAGCACAGGTATTATGTTGATGTCTTTGGCATATTTGTCTATTCAGCTAATTAAATCACAAGCAGCATTTTTTTGCAGAATTAGTTGATGGCTTTTGACTTTATGCTAATGTAAATATGACATTTCACAGAAGGACCTGACTATACAGCATTTGTCTGTAATTTTTTTTCACAATTAATTTTCTGCTGAGACAATAAGATCTTTAAATAGCTACACTGAGAGAAACAAGTACTTGGCCAGTCAGCAAAATTTCTGCTCAGTGGTATCTTTCATAAAGCTAACTAGCTGAAATTAGCAGCTTCTTGAAGCCAGTATCATCTAAAACAAGGAATTTGTTGTGGTACTCTCCAGTTTTGGTACAAAAAAAGACACAATAACTTTGCAGAGTAACACAGGTTATGTAAGTAAATTGCTCAAGTTAATAGAATATAGTAATATTCTAGAAATAATAGATAATAAAATACAAATATAAAATACAAAATATAAAGTAATAGAACTATAACTATAGAAGCCCAAGGTGCTTAAGAAATGTGCTTTGGAGGTAATGTGCAGACCTCCACTAGTCAGTGGGCCAACCTCTGGTTGGAGACAACCTTCCCTATTGTCTGCTGTCTTCCAAAGCATACAAAGAGCTGATCACATCTTCTAAGGTTCCGGGTCCTTTCTACACAGATCTTCAGTGCTCTAACTAGGCAATTGGGACTAGGGGCTGATGCTGCCTTCTTTCTGGGCAGAGCTTGGAGGTTCACTACCTGAGTTTTTGTAGGGGATGGTAGAAACTTTGGGCACATATCCAGGCCTGGGCTTAAGAGTAACATGAGTATCACCAGGTTCAAACTTTTAGCAGGCCTCGTCGACAGAGAGTGCTTGCAGATCCCCCACCCTCTTAATCAAGGCTAACGCGACCAGGAGCGCTGTCTTAATTGACAGAAATTTAATCTCTACTGATTCAAGCAGCTCGAATGGAAGACCTTGAAGTCCTCTAAGGACAATGGAAAGGTCCCAGGAGGGCACTAAAGACAGCCTAGAGATGTCTAACCCTTTTGGCCCCTCTGAGGAATCTGACCGTTAACTTGCGTCATCCCAACGTGCTGCCTTCAACCGGAAGGTAATAGGCAGATTTTGCGGCGATCTAAACCTTCAGGGTGGATGGAGACAATCCTCGATCCAGACCCTCTTGATGGAAGGTAAGCGCAAGTTAACGGGCAGCTGCTTGCGTATACAAGCAGTACTTGCCGGTATAACAGACCCTGGTAGAGGGAGCTCTGGCAAGACACAGTGTTTGAACCACAGAGCGTGGCATTAATCATGGGTCCTCCGTGGCTTGATGTGCCAGACATGGAGATCCCTGAGGTCTGGGCGCTGTTGCTTGTGCCCCCATCACTGGCCAGGGAGGGACTGTCACAAGGGAGCAGAGTTCTACGAACCAATGGCGGTTGGGCCAATAAGGTGCCACAACGTCCGCCCTGATCTTGCACAGGAGGAGTGAAAAAAGGCTCACTCGTGGAAACGCATATAGACGTACCTATCCTAAGAGGAGCCTGGGACAGAGCATAAAACAGCCTACACTGAGCATTCTCTGGGGTGGTGAACAAGTCTACCTACCAAAGTGTTCCCAGTTCTGCTGGACTGCCAGGGGATGGAGTCGCCATTCTTCTGACCACGGTTTCCACCCACTGTCTGATTCAACCTGCCGGGGATATAGACTGCAACTAAGGACAGACCCCAATGCTGACTCCAGTGGATCAATCTGTGAGCGAGAGCCGACAAACGGAGTGAGTTTATCCCTTCTTGTCAATAGATTTAAGTCACCGCCACCGTGTTGTCCGTCCTGACCAACACGCAAAGCCATATGCCCCAGGAGCCTCTGGAAGTTCTTTAGAGTATGTATGTTACAGTTTCTGTAGTGTCTAAGCACCCCTAAAGCTCTGTTCCTAGCATCTCTCCAGCTGACGTTCATTACACATGGGAAACCTTTTGTTCCCGAGCGAAAAACTGATAACTCTCAAACAAAAATACAATACAATTTTAAAATGGAAGAAATAAACATGATGAAGAATTCATAAAGTGTGTGAAGAGAATTGTGAAAATATCAGCTTGAAAACTTAAGAAATTAACAGCAGCCGCACTCACTCTCTCCCCGTTTGTAACTCATGAAGGTTCCATCTGGATCCAGAGCCAGCACCGAGCCAGATTAAGCCTAGTGTGTGAGAGAGAGAGGAGAGAGAGAAGAGAGAGAGAGAGAGAGAGAAGAGAGAGGAGAGAGAGAGGAAGAGAGAGAGAGAGGAGAGAGAGAGAGAGAAGAGAGAGAGAGAGAGAGAGAGAGAGAGAGAGAGAGAGAGAGAGAAGGAGAGAGAGAGAGGAGAAGAGAGAGAGACATATTAGGGCACTATTAACGTTGTGGGCAAGTCTGCATTCTTTGTTTCAATTTGGACTTTGTGTCTTATGGACTTGTTTCAATCTCTACACTGCTGCTGGCACAAACGTTCCTTAACAGCTAGTTGATTGTGACAATAGTAAATATATGTTTTGTACTCCTGGAGCTGGAGAAATACTGGCACGGGGTTACCGGAGTCCACTTTTTAAAAGTGTGGTTTTTGACTAGTTTGCTGTGCTACCTTAAATTGTGGGTGATTATGGGAGATTTAAGTTTGGAAAAAGCTTGTTTTGAAATTGCCTGATAGCCAGGTGTTTGCACTTTAGTTTGTTGAAAATACAGTAATGTAATTACAAACTGACAAGCAACTGTCAATTTTATTTTCAAGATTACAGTCCCCAGCACTTGCCAATGTTAAAAAAAAGTTCAAAACTAACAAAAAGAAAGAAGTTAAATGTTTATCTGGGCTCCCAATGTTGATAGTCTGTCTTCTACTTCCGACCTTATAATTCCATAAACCAAGAAACATGAAACTTGCCGCTCAGGATTCCAGCATCTTTTACTGCCTTGCCCAATAGACCTTCTGGTTCCACTGTACCACAGATCAAGGGCAGGACTGTCCAGGTATTAAAAGTAATACCACTTGAGCCCCGAATGGATGGAAAATTAGGTGAAAATTGTACCCTAAACCAAAAAATGTGCTTTTTTTTATTTGAGATGTAAAATGGTCAAATGTTCTCCTTACAAGTGAATCTTCAGGTGTCTGCATAAACTTCATTTGGTTTTTTTCAAAGATCAAAAATTTGCACCCTTATCTCTTAGAGCAAACACATCCAATAGCAAAGATGAAAATATATCTATCTGATATCATAACACAATAACGTAACATAAAAATTGAATTATTGGAATTAACACGGCAAAACAATATGCTATCGTTATCAAACTCATATCATGCTCTATACTCAATTTTGTATTAAACAGAATGAGCTTCACTGACATTGTTTTCACGAAATCCAACAATCTCGTCTGGCTTTGGCAGCAGCCACAGTATTACTACGACACAAAAATATATGTCAAATATAAAATATGCATCATAATTTCTGACCTTCATCTCTTGCTCCTCCTCCGAGGTGAAAAAAAAAATATTTGGCTCTATCCATGGTAATTGTGAGTGGTAATTCAGTGCCATCGTCAGTCTTTTAAGTGCACATGCCCGTGAACTAATCTTAGCTTCAGAATCAAAGCCTGACTCGACAAAGAAAGTTGATAAGCTGCTTCATGATACTGAATAAGGCTTATTTCAACGGTTAGGTTTAGTTAAAACCTATCCGGTATTACAGAGTTTGTTAGGCCATGTTCATGGTAAAGGCCGCTGGTTTCTGGTTCACACCAGATACTCAGTTAGTGTTGATAGTCACAGTTCACAGTCATAGTCATAGTTTGTGGCTCGTTTTCAGGATTTCTGGAGATGCCCAAAAATGTAAGACGCTTTAGCAAATTCAATTACTAATGACAGGAAGACTTTAAAAGATCAGAAGCTCAAATATAATTATTTGCCCCATTAGCTCCTCCCATTGATCACAGATGCAGGATCCCAGTCCTTCTGAAACTTCTGAGATTAATATTCAGGTGAATGGTTTTGCATGGGACACCTGGTAAGCTCTTGATTTGATTGAGAAAAATTTACCTGTTTTGAGGATAAAACTATAAAATACTGTCAATTTATGACTGGTCTGAATGTTTTTCTATTTGAATGTCTTAGTTAGTTGAAACTTTTATTTTGTCTATGATGTCATATAATCCACTCTAAATTTACTATGTAATATCAGTCACAAGTTATACTCTGTTGGTTTATAGCAGCTGGATGATAAGGATTCTTACACTATACTGGTGCACTGTGGCTGTATTAAAGTTAAATACTTTTCTACACAGCATGTGATAAACTTTATTTTTAATTTGATGTTCAATTGAAGATATGATATAATGATTAAACCTGATTTAATATGAACACCATGTCAGATGCCATGACAGTGTACAATGTTGGCACTAGATGTCACCAAGACCTCAAGTTAGCCACAGAACAGAAGGCAAATGCACTTTTATTAAGAACACTAAGGCATCGTGTTGTTGTTTGTTATTTTTATTCATTTAAAACAGTGGCCAAACAATAATTACTTTTGTTCCATTTAAAGTGTGGAATATTTAGAAATTAGACCCCTTTCTGATTTCCATTCTCTTTAAATTTGCTTTTACAATTTTTGGGGGGATTTTTCATCTGTTGTGTCTCTTCAGAGAGTTTAATCTTGTCTACTGCTTTGATGTTCATGAACGTAGTATAAAAAAACTGCTGTATAAAAAACATTACTATTGCTTTTAATAGTATAATCATTAATATTCTACAATTTTTTAAGTTTCTGCATGTGAGTAGTGTTAGGAAGTCAGAACTTTTCGTCATCAAAAAGGATACATATCTTTTTCGAGTCATTTGATTCTTTCAAAAACAAATTATACAATACCTTAAAAGGCAGTACAATGTTACTCCATGCATTCAAAGTTATTTAGTCAGTCAAAAGTGTGGTATTGTACACCCCAAGTATAGCCCAAGTGAAAAAAAATGATTTGTACTTATGATGGAGTATTTCTTTAATAAAAAAAAACTTATGTTTGGAAATATGAACTATTCTGAAGCATATATGTATGGCTGGTTGTAATTGTAGTAGTAGACTTCAATACCCATGAGTCTTTATAGGTGGCTTCCAGAAGGAACAATAAGTGTCCTGAGTAAGCATAGATTGATTGCAACCCAACATCAGCAGCAGTGTAATTCTGAGTTGTCTTAAATCTGCAAATAGGCATGCCAGCATTAGCTCGGCTATCAGAAAACTTTGTAAACCTCTGTACCTTTCTTTAATAAAATATCCCACAAGTGTTACTTTTGGATAAAAAAAGGGATGATGTAGTATTCTAAAGGTACTTAATTGTCAAATGACTAACACCTGAGTTAATGACTTTTTAATAGGTCTTGTAGAAAAAAAACAATACAAATATTTTGATAATCCACACAAACTAAAGAGTTCTTCTGAAACTTTTGAAAGTTTGAAGGTTTCATAAAAGGCCACATAGTGCCTACCATAATTATGCAGTCAAACTTAAACAAAAAATGAACGTAAAAGAGGATAATGCATTATGTCAACAGAAACAAAATACACCAAGAAATGTCAACATCTAAGTCATTTAATGAGACTGATTAAAAAGACCCGAAAAGGCTGCTCAGAACATCATCCAGTGTTGTAGATTAGGTAAAACAATGGAATGATAAACTACTATACGAAGGACTTAGGATGATTCAAATGACCTAATAGAAGAACACTTTTTGTTTATGAAGCATGTGTGTATCAAACGTGCCAAACTTTGGCTCAAAAAATCTCTGTCAAGTGACACCATCAAGACATTTCTAGAGGGAAAGTATGATAACAAGCCTCTTATACTAGGGCAATATCATCTATCAGTAAATCTGACAGCATTTGTCTTGAGGCAGCCACTCACCAGTTGTGGCCCCCATGACATTTAATAAGATGCTCTGATTTATGTGCAGTGGTTGTTAATCTGAAGAGCACGTACTGGACAAAGTAATGGAAGTTTTTCCTGCTCCAGAGCTATAAATGGCAGAGGAAAGAGGTCTTCGAGAACAGCTGGAGAACAGCATGGTCAAGAATGAAACTTTTGAAAGGTAAATTGGGAAAGGATTCAGTATAGCTTTGGCAGGATGACAAGACTGACAGAGAAGTATTGGACATAAGTAAACACATCTTAAGGGTCAGAAGCCTAACAGGCACTGGCTCTAGTTGTTCGAAAGGGGTATGTCAGGAAACATAATTCACCTTAAGCTGAAGTAGCAGCAGGCTTTACAGTGTGTGGAGACAATAGACCAGAGAACTCAAAAATAAACTAGAGGAAAGCAACTGAGGTTCTTCCCGACCGTAAATAGTCTTTGTATGCACTGCCTCAGTTAGTAACCTCCAGACTGTGAGTAAAGCAAAACTCAAAATCAGAATATAAAGATCACTGGTAACACCAGAGACAGGACGAGAAAGCAGATTGAGTTCTTGAGGACTGAGAGCAAAGAGCTTCACAGCATGAGTGATAAACCAGTACTGATGAGACAGGATGAGATGGGGTAAAAACTAGACAGAGACAGACTAAGCCTGACAGGGTATCAACCAGATCCTTAAGCACTATATCCAAGTCCCAAGATGCCTCACTAGTTGGCAGACTCAACTGCTTTGCTCCACGTATAAAGTAGGCAAGTAAAGGGTGCTTTCTGATAAGAAACTCCAGCCGAAATAGCGGCCACATATGTTCTGTGAGTTCTAGGGTATAAACCCAAGGATAGTTTTTTTTCTTGCAGAAACTTCACTACTGAAATAATTTGGCAATGGGCTGGGTCTACATGTTTTGCAATCCACCAACTGTCAAATACACTCCATTTGACGGTTGAAGTTTTTCTAGTGGAGGAAGCCCTAGCACCCAGTATAGTTTCTACTACACTGGCTGGAAGACCACAATCTCCTAATTGGTCCCCCTCAGGGCCCAGATGTGAAAGTTCCAGAGCTCAGGTAAGGGATGAAATATTGTTTCCTGCACCGGAGACAGAAAATCCCTTCTCACTGGAATCACCCATGATGAACTGTAGAGGAAAGAAATAAGAGAATAACTCTGATCAGCCAACATGGTGCTATCAATAAGAGGTGCAACCCTTGTTGATGGATTTTCGCTAGGGCGCTAGAGCAGAGCTATCGGATGAAATGCATAAAGACTTTGTCTGGGCCACACATGGGCCATCACATCCAGCTCTAGGAGATCTGGGGATTCGGGGATTCAGATAATAGTAAAGGGGACACTGCTGACTCCTGCGTGGCAAAAAGGTCCACCTCTGCTACTTAAAATCTCTATAAGATTTGTCTGACTTCTTCGGGGTGGAGTTTCCGTTCCCCATTTGTGTCACAGCTTTATTGTAAAGTAAGTCTGACCCCAGATTCGTATGTACTGGAATGTCAAGACTTCTCTTTATCAGAAGTGGTTTCAGTGCATTTGTCTTCGAAATAGAGCTCCATGGGGGCTTGTTCAAAGCTCCTCTTGAGTCTACTGTAGTGTACAACAAGTTTAGTTTTCCTTCATATTCTTTCAGCTTTTCTGCACATTCTTTTAATACTTTGTACAGTTGTTGAGTCTCTCCAGGGTGTTTTTTGTTTGCTTGCTTTTTTCTTGACTTTCACAGGGGCAATGTCATGACAGACTTAACCTATGAGTTGAACAAATCAAGAAGTACATCAGAAGATCCAGCAGAGATGTTTGGTGTTTTCCCAAACTGGTGTTTTCATTTGCTTATTTACTCTTATTAAATTCATGAATTTACTCCTTTATTCATTCATAATTCTTCCCTCAGGCCAGTTTAAGTTCCTTAGCAGCATTATTATCAGGATTTTCCAAGTAAATATTCAAATCCCCAGCAATAATAAAAGAGTTAAATTCAGCTGCTTCTAGCAGCTCTGTAAAATCATCAAAGAAGTCCTAAATATATTTTGGTGGCCTGTAGAGGTTGATAAGAACTATGATATCAACTAGAGGTTGATATCCGCCCTATAGCCAGATATTCAAATAAGGAATAATCACCAAAGTTAAAGTTGTTTATACTCAGACATCACTTGTTGTTTCGACAGGCGCTCATGAAGTTAAAATCTGGAGGAGCTGCTTCATTGAGAAAAGTTGCACTACACCCATTATCCAGTCATGTTTCATTGAGAAGGAAACATTCTAGCTCATTGGTTATTGTGTGATTTGTTTATTAATGATATTGTGTAAAAATAGCTCATTTTATTTATAGTCTAATTATTTGAAAAGTTTAGATGTACTGTTCAGAAGACAAGATGCCTTTGCTCTGTCTTTGGAAGAAATCTTTGACCTTCTGTTATGCAGCAAGGCTGATGGAGTAAGCTGCTGGGCATTCAATTGTAATGAAAAAATATTGCAAGATTACTGATGTCCAACTGAGTGCCCTGAACAGATCACTGAGAGCTACTTCCAGATGAGTTTGGAGCCACAGTTGAGCATTGGGGGTTGTAGAAACCGTTGCCTTTATGGCAGCGGCCTCATGGCTCTATTTTGTGGTGGCAAAATCCTGCTTGTGAGTTTGGTTCCGTGAGATTCCATCTTCTCTAGCTTTTCAGAGAAGCAGAGTGTTTCTAGTGAGTTTCTAGTGTTTCAAGTGAGAGACTATGATGATTCTCCCTCCTGCCATCTCTGGCTGGTGACTAGCCGCTCGTTGGTATCTATTGTGTTGCTTCTCCACAAGTGTTGATAGAGAGGCAGGCTGAGGCTGACTTACATCATCACTCTCTTTGTGGCTGGAGGTCAAACTTTCCGATGTTGTGGGCCCTTGATGAACTTGGACCCCTCTGGTCAGAATTAATCCTTCTCACAGCAGATGGATGAAGGAGGGAGAAGACGATATTGTTCTGTTCCATCTGAGTTCTTTGATGCCAGAAAAGATTGACGTTGTCGATGAAATTCAGTTCTTGAGAGCTGTTTGTCACAATCAGGAGTGTACGTTGTAAGATTGATCTCATACGCAGAGACAGCTTGACATGAGAAGCTCTTTTATTATATAATAAAGCAAAGGAAAGAGATGGCTAAAACAAAGGACCCACGAGGGAGCAAACCTTGGCTAATAACATACATAACACAGATCACAGGAACAGAAGCAAATAACAAAATAACTAACCAGATGTCACACTGAGTAGCACATAGGTAAACACACACTAAGACAATTAATTAACTAATAAGTGACTAATAAGAGTCTAATAAGTGAGGGCGCGCGAGAAGACAGCTGAAGGGACTAAAGACAAATTAGACATGGAGCAAAGACGCAACACAACAAGCCACGAGGTGAAGAGAGAACATTAAAAAAAACACACAGAAGATACAACCGCCTATCAGGGAAGCGTGTGGGAGTCACATGACAGGCGGGAAACCGAAGACGGAAAGTGCCGATCAGAAACCGGCACAAGGGAAAACACAGCGAGACGGAGAATGCGTGATCGGAGACAGAAGGGAGTGGATAGGGAAACACAGACAGCCGCGACTCACGCCTTGACAGGCCAAAATCCTGACAAAGTTTTTTGAGGTCATGTATTTAGCCACAGTAGCCATGAAAATTTGTTTGTTCCTATCACTGGTAATGGACCGCTCACTAAAACTTTAACACTCAAGCTTTTCATGTTTCCATTCAAATAGTTCCAAGAAATCCTTCTTCAGGAGATCTGACTGTCATTTCAGAGCATCATTTCTCCCCCGCATGAACTATTTGTCATGTCTTCTGCTCGCTCATCTCCTTGTTTATATCAGAAACTGTTGCCTGAGGAAAGCAGTATGTAGCAGTCATTGTACTCATCAAGTTTCATCTTAGACGCAGCATGGAATGACTGTTGGTGTCTGCTTGCCCTTGAAACACTTCTCACTGCAATATTTGCTGTCTGCTGGTCTGATGGATCTCAGACACTAGTGCTTCAAACCTGTTTTGAAGCTGAACAGTTCCCGTTCTGCTTAATCAAGGGTATGGGGAGGAGGAAGCTGGTGAAGGAAGCTGTTACCTTAAGCTGCAGCTTTGGTGCCGTTTCTAGACATTGAACAGCTTTGGGTTTTGCTCCCTGTTTAGCCACTTCTCTGTGTAAGCACCATAAGTCTCTTCAGTTTGTTGTTCTATGCCTAATGTAACAGGTTGCAGGGCCTGAGACTCACTGACTGCCTGAAATTGGCGTTTGTGTCGAGGCTGTCCACAATCTGCACTAAAATTAGGGATAAGAGCTTGTAATCCTTTGTAGAGTTCTTTTGTCTTTACACAGCAGGCAGGTGTGGCAGAGACTTTCCTCTGACTGTAGGTTTTTTCCTTCTGGGCTGTAAACGGCTGATAAGAAAAACTGTTTCTTTTCCCAATTCCAAAACCAGGGAGATGAGCTGTCCAAGATGTACTTCCTGAGCACTTTGCTTAAGTAAACCAATTGCGAGAAATAAGGAAGGTAAGGGGAAAAGTTATAGCAGGTGAGGGCCGCAAGCAGACACGTCCAAACAGGACGCTAAGCACGCTTGAGAACTAGATGCAAGAGCATTACAATCCAGCAAGAGCACGAGAAAAAGAGGACAATCCTTCTCATGTGTCTCTGCCAGATCAACACAGGATCTCAAGGGGAAACCACTTTTCCATTTGTAAAGAAAGAGAGCTAGGCATTAAAGCACTTTGACAGGATGAATGACACTCACCTTTCACCCAAGCATTCATCCTCGAGCCCAATGATAGCGTGCTCTACCCCCAAACAATCAAAACAGAAATCTGGAGATCCTTGTCATTCAGATGTCTCACACAGGACACTATACACCGTCTAAAAACTCACCTTACATCAGGTGGGCTGGTGTAAATTCTGTTTCTGCCTTTATATTTGTGTTTTTAAGCACACTGGCACTCACATCAATACAGTCCTTGAAGACATAAAAGACCTGAAGATGTGTCTGTTTATAATGTTCACCTGCCCAGCATTAAATGACAGCACCTAAGATATGTAATTAAGCCAATTTGTGGTGTGTTTGATACACACATGCTTCACAAATGGTCAAACAAAAGGTATTCAGGGCTTAAAATCACTAGCCTGTCATTCTGGGGCTATTGTGTCTATCAGTTGGGTTACCAAAATGTATCTCTGTCCTGCTCGTCAGGTTGTCTTACAGGGAGGAACAATATACAGTGGTACCTCGAGATAGGAATGCTTTCTGTTACGAAAAATTCAAGATACGAAAGGCCACGCGAAAAGCATTTTGTTCCAAAATACATATTCGACATTTTAAATCCTTTTTTTTTTTGATAGCCATGGCTCTCCTCCGCAACCATCCATTCTCCACCCCTCCTCATCCCAAACACCACCATATTGTCTCACTCGAAAGGTAAGGGATATTGTTTTTTATTTTTTGTTATTCTGTTTTCAGCGTTTTATTATAATTCATTAATTGTATAATGTTTACTTTTAAGGAGTGAAGAATCCTACTTCTGTGTAACTTGGAATGGATTAGGCATTTTACATGTAAAACTTTGACATACCAAAAATCCGACATACAAAGGCCACCCGGGAATGGATTAATTTCGTAGTTCGAGTTAACACTGTATGTTAATGCTTTGCATTTTCTTACAAATTGGTTGGGTAATAATGTTCTATGTAGTTTTGAGGCAAAACAAAAGCTCAATTGAAGTTTCAGATTCAGAATTTGACTGATGTTCATGGTATACACTTGTTCGAGTTGATGATTGTAATTTGATTGTTTTATAGGGTTGTTGTTATTGGTTTTGAAAATATTTTGATTAATGTGTGGTTTCCTTTACAAAATTCTACATACAAAAATCTCCTTATTTTATTAGAGCTACCTACATTTATTTTCAGGTTGCCTGCCCGAAGGGCTACTAGGGATTTAAAAATGTTGCGAGCCCTGGTGTGCTTAATAGCGTTTTCACATAGCATCAAGAGAATCTTTTTACTGGAAACTCCTGTGCACAAGCATTTGCTTTAGGTATGGGACCTGCAGTGTGGAAAAAAAAATATTAAATTGTTTTCATCACTGACTGTTGGCATTTTTAAGTACATCATTGCAACAAATGTTATAAGAGCATAAGATAATCATTTAAAAAAATGGAAACAAATGAAAGGTGATGCAGTAGCACTAAGGTTTCCCTTTTTCTCCACATCATATAAGCTACGGTTATGTTTGGCTAATAAAGCTATAGATATTTAAAAGTTTCCATACCCTTTTACTTGTTACTTGGTTAATATTGTATGATTCTGGTAGATCATAGCAGATAGAACAAGTAACACATTGTTGAGCAATAACTGATGCTGATTTTTGTTGTTGATGGCACAGCACAGCAAATTGAAATGTATTGCAATATCACACCTAAGTTATTTCATTCTTTAATAAAGATTACATTTCTTATAACTGGCAAACTGTACTTTCTAAACGGTAGTGAGAATGGGGTGTTTTATATGTGATTTCAGTACCAGCCACAAAATGTGATGCTTAAGTAAAGATTTGAACAAAAATAGTATAATAAAGTGAGTATTAGCCAAATTAATATAATTGTAGTTTTTATAGTATAATAATTTTAAGCGTTAAGTCACTTTGTGCTCATGGAAATGTGATGATTGTTGATGTGTTTTTGCTCTCACCGTTCATAGACTCCTCTTCATCTCAGTGTTTCTGATCGAAGAAATGAAAGAAAGAAGAAAACTCCTCACACTTTCACCTGGAAAAGATAAGATTAAATAAATTAAAAACTCTCACTAAGGAAAGGAAATGCACCAACTCATTATTTGTATTGTTAGATTGTGTTGACTTAAACCAATATTTTTGGAAGTTTTTGAACACTCCATTCAAAAACAAGGACTCTTTAAAATGATTTTACATTGAAAAGGGATCTGATATCATGCTCTACATTTATTGTATAATTTTAATTTACACAGCCATAATGATGCTCTTCAACGATGTATACCAACTTCAAAATGCCGTAATGAAGAGGAGCGAGAAGTGGAAAATGTGTGGAACAATCATGAAAGAAATTTACAAATTGTTTATTCTCTTATCTTCTACAACCCCATAAACTCTCTCTCCCAATGGCTTAATGAGATTAAAAACTGGATGCAAAACAAAAATCAATTAAATAAGAACAAAACTGAAGTCATTGCATTCGGAAGCAAAAGCGAGGTTGTTAAGGTTAACACGTATCTCACTGCCAAGGGTCTAACAACTACAAATCAGGTCAGGAATCTCAGGGTGATTCTGGACTCTGATCTCGATTTCAAAAACCATATCAAAAGAATGACCAAAGCAGCTTATTACCATCTTAGAAACAATGCAAGAATCAGATGGTTTGTTTCCAGACAAGATCTAAAGAAACTGATTTTTGCTTTCATCTCCAGCAGGCTGGACTCCTGTAACACTCTTCTCACCGGTCTTCCTAAAAAGACCATTAGACAGCTCCAGCTCATTCAGAATGCAGCGGCTCGATTCTAACCAAAACTAGAAAGTCAGAATACATTTTTCTCCAGTTCTTAAGTCTCTATGCTGGCTGTCGGTCTCCTTCAGAATAGATTTTAAAGTTCGGTGTTAAATTTTAAAGCACCTAACAGAAATGCTCAGAGAATACACACCCTGAGATCCATAAGGTAAAAAAACTTAGAACTACCACGCGTTAATTCCAAACAGTGTAAATACTTCTTTAGTTACCATGCGTCCCACAACTGAGCACCAACGTCTGAAAAACTATTTTATTTCATTGTCTTAAGCTATATCTTAATTTTCAGTTTTTAATAAATATACTTTCATGTGACTTGTTTTATGCTTGATTTTATTAGATGTACTTTCTTTTTTTAATCTTGCAATGTAAAGCACTTTGAACTAACCTGTGTACGAAATACAAATATATATATATACGAAATACCCTGTGTGCTATACAAATATACTTGCCTTCCCTTAACCTGTAGGCAAACTCAATCCTCCTCTCTAGGAAGCTGCTGATTGGTCCAGTGACCCCCATAAACATCATACTTGCTACGGCTTTTCCACGTAAATTTGATATAGCCATTGCTTAACAGGTGAATCAATCCCAAACCAAACAAATTCCAGGCCTGGGTTGAACGCCCTGTAAAATATACCTTTTCATAGGTGTATATTCATCACTAACCTTTACTCGTCTTGTGAAGTTACTTTTGTTATGGCTTATTTGAGTTTAAAGGAATAGGTAATTAATGTATGATTAATTCCACTTTTACTACAATCATGTTATTTTTACTGATCACAGCTACTGTGAATCTTGTTAGGAAAGTGGTTCCACAGAGCAGAAGCAGAGCAGCAATCACCAAGCCCAATCGAGAAGAGATGGTCTTGGAAAAGGGGTAAAGTGAGAGAAATAGTCGTGCTAGAGCGCAGAGCATGTGAAGGAGAGCAGATAGAGAGGTCTTAGGATAGGAGAGAGTGAAACCCTGTAGTGCCTTGTAAGCGAGGAGAAGAATTTTTAACTGAATTCAAAATTTTGTAGGGAGCCAGTGGAGCTGCTGAAGGACCGGGGTGATGTACATGCAGGATCAGTGTGGTGTACATCTTATAAGCCTAGCATTTTTGCCTAACTTCCACTTGCTCAGGGTTTGGCAGGCAGGCCATAAAAGAGTGAGTTGTGGAAGTCAAGACCGGGGGTTACAAAGGCATGAATTAGTGTTTCTTTAGCCCTCTGTGTGCAAATTTTCAGAGATTAATCAAACGCTTACAGAGATTAAGCAATCTTCAGTGATCCTTTAAAAGAATATTTGTCTGCATCAGCCAACAGCTTTTTGTATGCAGACTACTTAACTGAGTCAACAGTTCTCCAGTTCTGGGTTATTTCTGTGAGCTTTTAGATCAGCAAAAAAATTGCTTTTTTTTTGGGCGGCTAACTTGAACAACTGGTCCTATGGTTTCAAGTAGAGTGATTACCTTCAGTAGTGGTACTTCAGTACTGAGTCATGTCCTGTGCGCCGCTCATGTGCACAAGTGGTGATATGAGTCTGGGCATTCACTAGAAGGCTACTTACCTTCATTAGTGATCTTCCAGCTCCAGACTATCTTCAAAGGGACCCTTATTTACGCAATTGCCCATACAGCTCCAGAATATGCTGCTTACCTTATCTAACCACCCTTACCCAGAATCAAAATGCCTCCGTCACAATAGAGACCAATCCACTTCATGGACATGATAAATCGCAATGACTAGTTTGAAACTTTTTTAAATCTATAAATGTAAATTTTAAATAATTAATGTAAATTGAAGACAAAGAAACTATTTAAAAATGATTGTTTATTGATTTTTTTTATTAACTTCTAGCACAGGTGTTGTCATGTCAACAACATACCTGCAATAAACAATCAATATCCTCCAAATTAAGTGCTTCTCTTCTTTTGTGGCTGTTAGTGCGTGGTCTCTTTGAACTCTTGTTTTCCAGGACTCTCTATCATTAACAGCTTGCTTAGTGAAGCCTCATTCCTTTCGTCTTTGGTAAGAAACTTTAGGTCTTTAAACTTTGGAACAACTGCAGAAGCGATCTTCATCCATGGGATATTACTGCTGTCCTTCCTTTTAGATAGATCTGAGGTAAAATCATGTTTGAATTTAACAATAGGCTGTTCATCCTCTGCTGACTCCATTATTTTGCAAGTGGCATAAAGCTGGCTATACCACTGAGAAGGAGAAGTTTTTTTTCACATTACATTGTTTTTATATTTATTTCTTCTTCAACTTTTTATTATTGTTTTACACTATACACACACGCGCGCGCACACACCCGCCATGCAGGACAGGTGTTCACATGGAAATAACGTTAATCTTGTGGCAGCAAAAATATTATGAGCACCGAAGTGTGCTTTAACTTGTCCTCGCTTTGTCTTTGCCTTAAAGTTTATACCATTATCTTTGGGCAACATTAAGATATTTAAGATTTTATTAATGTTTGATCTGCAGTATTTGTGTCTGTTTCACTCCTTCTCGCTCCTGACAAAAACAAAGTTTACCTTAAAGGTCTTTACACACAAAAGCAGAGTAAGCAAGAGATGCACTACAGCGGATTTTTGATCTTAGTACATGAGCGCTAATGTGAGGTTAAAAAAAGTATTAAAAAGTATTTTTATAGTGTCAAAAGGTTCTTCTTCGTATGCCGTTTAATGGAAGTTTGCAAGGCTTCTTAGTGGTCCATTACCGCCACCAACTGGAAAGTAATATGAACTACATATATTAAGGAGAAAATTAAGCTTTCCTATTGTAACATAACGACACTCGGGTTGGGATCCATATGCAGGCTTTTATTAAACGTGGTCAAAATAACAGGCGGGTAGTCAGGGCAGGCAGCAAAGATCGTAAACGGTAAACAGGCACGGTCACAACAGGCAGACTTATAGACAGGGTAAATGCTCAGAGTTGCAGCACAGAGACAAACAAGACTTCGCCTCGAGCAAAGGGAATCAGTCTGTTAAATACAGGTGATAATGTTCCTCAGCTGGATGTGTAATCATGGCGGACCTGGGGTGTAATGTTCTTCAGCTGGGTGTGTAATCACGATGCCCCTGGGGTGTCTGGGAAATGTAGTGTGGTGCAGGTGGAGGAGCAGGAGTTAGTGCAACGAGGGTACCCTCTGCTGGTTAGAGGAGGGAGTGACGAGGTTAGCCTCTGTGACATAGCCCCCTCCCTATGAGCGACTCCTGGCGCGATGAGGCAGACGGTGACGGGGTCTCCCACGTGGTCGAGGAGCCGGTTTGTTCGGGTGGTTGCGGTGGAAGGTCTCCGTGAGGCCTGGGTCGAGAGTGTCCTCCGTGTTACCCAAGAGTGCTCCTCTGGACCGTACCCCTCCCTGTGCCTAAGAGGCAGTCCAGGGAGGAGCTGGTGGCTGGAGCCATGCCACAAAAAGTGACCTCAGAAACAAGGCCTGTGGCATCGGCAAGAGCAGGCGAAGAGCAGGTGCCGGCGGAGCTGGGCAGCGGCGCTCGGGTGGCGCCGGCAGGCGCAGAGTAGGCATCGGCAGAGCTGGGCAACATCGCTCGGGTGGCGCCGGCAGGTGCAGGGGAAGAGCAGGTGCCGGCGGAGCTGGGTAGCGGTGATCGGGTGGCGCCGGCAGGCGCAGAGTAGGCATCGGCAGAGCTGGGCAGCGGCGCTCGGGTGGCGTCGGCAGGCGTAGAGTAGGCATCGGCAGAGCTGGGCAACGGCGCTCGGGTGGCGCCGGCAGGCGCAGGCGAAGAGCAGACGTCGGCAGAGCTGGGCGGCGGCGCTCAGGTGGCACCGGCAGGCGTAGGCGTTGAGCAGACGTCAGCAGAGCTGGGCGGTGGCGCTCGGGTGGCGCTGGCAGGCGAAGAGCAGGCATCGTCAGAGCTGGGCGGCGGCGCTCGGGTGGCGCTGGCAGGCGAAGAGCAGGCATCGTCAGAGCTGGGCGGCGGCGCTCGGGTGGCGCTGGCAGGCGAAGAGCAGGCATCGTCAGAGCTGGGCGGCGGCGCTCGGGTGGCGCCGGCAGGCGAAGAGCAGGCATCGGTAGAGCTGGGCGGCGGCGCTCGGGTGGCGCCGGCAGGCGAAGAGCAGGCATCGGCAGAGCTGGGCAGCGGCGCTCGGGTGGCGCCGGCAGGCGCAGGCGAAGAGCAGACGTCGGCAGAGCTGGGCGGCGGCGCTCGGGTGGCACCGGCAGGCGCAGGCGTTGAGCAGACGTCGGCAGAGCTGGGCGGCGGCGCTCGGGTGGCGCTGGCAGGCGAAGAGCAGGCATCGTCAGAGCTAGGCGGCGGCGCTCGGGTGGCGCCGGCAGGCGAAGAGCAGGCTTCGGCAGAGCTGGGCGGCGGCGCTCGGGTGGCGCCGGCAGAGCAGGGCAGCGGCGCTGGGTTGGCGCCGGCAGGGCAGGGCAGCGGCGCTGGGTTGGCGCCGGCAGAGCAGGGCAGCGGCGCTGGGTTGGCGCCGGCAGGGCAGGGCAGCGGCGCTGGGTTGGCGCCGGCAGGGCAGGGCAGCGGCGCTGGGTTGGCGCCGGCAGGGCAGGGCAGCGGCGCTGGGTTGGCGCCGGCAGGGCAGGGCAGCGGCGCTGGGTTGGCGCCGGCAGGGCAGGGCACTCGGGTGGCGAAGGCAGACACGGAACCTGGAGCGGCGAAGGCAGACACGGAACCTGGGGCGGCGCAGGCAGACACGGAACCTGGGGCGGCGCAGGCAGACACGGAACCTGGGGCGGCGCAGGCAGACACTGAACCTGGGGCGGCGCAGGCAGACACGGAACCTGGGGCGGCGCAGGCAGACACGGAACCTGGGGCGGCGCAGGCAGACACGGAACCTGGGGCGGCGCAGGCAGACACGGAACCTGGGGCGGCGCAGGCAGACACGGAACCTGGGGCGGCGCAGGCAGACACGGAACCTGGGGCGGCGCAGGCAGACACGGAACCTGGGGCGGCGCAGGCAGACACGGAACCTGGGGCGGGCGCAGGCAGACACGGAACCTGGGGCGGGCGCAGGCAGACACGGGACCTGGGGCGGCGAAGACAGACACGGAACCTGGAGCGGCGAAGGCAGACACGGAACCTGGAGCGGCGAAGGCAGACACGGAACCTGGAGCGGCGAAGGCAGACTCAGGCGCAGGGGCGGCGCAGGCAGACTCAGGCGCAGGGGCGGCGCAACAAGCAAGACGGCATAACGAGACCCCCCAATATTAAGGACAGGAGCATGGCACACTTCAGCCAAGACTCTCCCTTCAGCCTCAGGGATCAGCGTTTCCGGGGCAACACTGGCGTGGTCTCCACTAATCCTCGAAGCAGTAGACTCGGTCGTACTGACTGAAAAAGAGAGAGTTGAGGGGTTTGAACTCCTCCTTTTCTTCCTCTTCTTCTTCTTCTTTGAAGGAGGTTGTGGTTGTGGCACCCCCGTGGAGGTGTCTAGACTGACCCTCTCAGGGCATGAGGCAGACGGAGTCTGGATGGGAAGCTTTGCGCAGGGTATGTGGGGAGTGCGATTCTCCACCTTGGAGGGATCTGAGGCACTAACGGGCTCAAAAACTTGAGGACTGAGGATAGGAAGCCCATACCACTCTGGGAGGGCAACTTCTCCTTCAGACCTCCGGACGGCCCTTCTCAGTCTCCTCTTCTGTGACTTATTGCGTGTCTCTGTTGACTTTATACTGCTTGGGGAAGATGGTGAGTCCTGGAAGTCATCACTGCCCAGCAGAAGCTCGAGATCCTCACCATAGAGCTCCCGCTCCTTCTGCTGGATGAAGTCATCGACTAACTGCCAGAAGTCCCAACTCCACTTGTCCCCTAGACTGCTGTGGTTCACGGGTTCCTCCAGTCCATCCAGGAACAGGGTAAAGAGCCAAAGGTCTGGCAGCCCAAACCCCTGCAACCTCGTCCACAGCTTCTCAGCATAAAGTCCATAGGGCAGTTCATCCCGCTGGAGCTCTTGCAGCCTCTGCGTTAAGAGCACGCTCATATGGACCTCAGAGAGATCCACTGGAGACTCACCAGGACTGTCAGCTGGGGTCCATACTGGGCGGTACTCTCTGTCCTGTGAAAACTCCGGCAATCCTTCACCTGCGCTCTTGCTCTCACGGGGCTGATCAAACCTCTCCGGACAGGCGAGGCGAGGACTGACCTGCGGCACATCCACGGCGGCGGAAGCGGCGTGAGCGCTCGGTGACGTCATGGCTGCCGCTGGGTAAAAGACATGCACGTTCTGCAGCGCGATTACCAGCTCCTCGGTGAGGGATGTCAAGCAACTCAGCTGATGTTGCTGCGCAGCGAGTTGATCTGCCTGAGGAGACAGCGCTGAGGACAGTTGTGAGAAAGCCGCTGGATCGTAAGACGGCGAAGTCTTCTGTAACATAACGACACTCGGGTTGGGATCCATATGCAGGCTTTTATTAAACGTGGTCAAAATAACAGGCGGGTAGTCAGGGCAGGCAGCAAAGATCGTAAACGGTAAACAGGCACGGTCACAACAGGCAGACTTATAGACAGGGTAAATGCTCAGAGTTGCAGCACAGAGACAAACAAGACTTCGCCTCGAGCAAAGGGAATCAGTCTGTTAAATACAGGTGATAATGTTCCTCAGCTGGATGTGTAATCATGGCGGACCTGGGGTGTAATGTTCTTCAGCTGGGTGTGTAATCACGATGCCCCTGGGGTGTCTGGGAAATGTAGTGTGGTGCAGGTGGAGGAGCAGGAGTTAGTGCAACGAGGGTACCCTCTGCTGGTTAGAGGAGGGAGTGACGAGGTTAGCCTCTGTGACACCTATTCTTTACTACTATATATTATTACTATTAATTTATATTATTTTTTTAAAGAAATTAAAGGATTGCCTTAAACGTTTTTGTTTTCTTTAGGATTTTGATTATTGTTATAGGCTCTATTATTATTTCCCTAATCTCTTTCATTATTTCTTTTCTTTCCATTTTATGTTTTACATTTAAGTGTTACATGTTCTACTGTTTCCTCTACTCCACAATTATCACAATTCCTGTTTTTTCCTGTGCAGTTTCAAGATTGTGAGCCTTTATTACAAAAACAATGAGTACTATACAATGTTTTATTTACATATTTGCACAGGAATAGAACCCTGTGTCTGTGTGAAGTTTTCCTCCCTCACACAACACCCATCATCATTACATATAATACAAAGTAACCCAACCTTTTGACACCTTTTTTGGAGATCTAAAGACATGATGAATAATCATAAAATCACAGAGGTTACCTTTCATGTTATTTACTTCATTCCCGTTTGTAATTCCTTTTTTTATTATTAATTTATTTTATTTAGCATTACATGTTTGTTTTATAATGCCAATTATGTTAATTGAATGACATGAAACACGTGTACCTGCAATACTTTTATATTGGCTATGGTAAAAAGCCATTGGGAGCAGGAAATGCGTATGTTTTATGCGGTTCCAGCCGCAACCCATTGCTGGGAAACATTCACAAACACACTCATTCACATAAATAATCTATGGACAATTGTTTTTTCTCAATTCACTTATTTCACATGTAATGTGATCATGGGGAGAACATGCTAACTCCACACAGAAATGCCAACCGACCCAGCCGAGGCTCGAATAAGAAACCTTCTTGCTGCCAGACGACCAAGGTAACCGCTGCGCCACAGCGACAACTGATGTTAAGTGATGTTTATGCAAATTAGATGATGTAGTCCTATAGTGACTTTTGAGCTAGCCAATTGCAACTATTCTTACTGAGGAGTTTGCAACAGTGCACTAATTTTTGACCTTAGAAGCAGACAGATAAGGAGTGCATCACTTGCATGCAGCAAAATGCAGTGCATCTGCTGCTCAGGTGTGTGGAGACACTGAGCTGGATGAGCTCAAGTTGAGAGGACGTGGGAGAAATATGTCGCAATGAAGCTAATATAAACACGGGAAAAGTGTTCACCCTCAGAGGAAGTTAAAACCTTACCACAATATATTCAGTGTAAGACATTTGCATGAATGAAAACAGGTTAAGGCAAATGTGAAGCTCCTTGTATCCTTTTGATGTCGAATGATACAAGATAAGTGTACAGCAACGTTACATCACTTCAGATCACGTAGAACACTTCGCCATTAGCTTGTGTTCTTACGACTCGCTCCAGTGTTCACCGGCACCTGCTTCTTCAATCAAGTGTCTTGGTTTTACAAGTGCAACCTAAATAATAGAGTTGCTAAAAAAAATCCAGGTTGAAAGAGTCCGGTCTAATAAGCTCGAATGTACTGATAAAATTTCCCAAAATCATGTAAGGATGCATAGAGTGGTTTGACCGAGTCAGCACTACGAAAATTCGAAAATTATACCACACTTAGCAGCCAATCAGAATTGAGTATTCAGACAGACCATTGTAGGTAATGTGTTAATTATTTATTTTATCACAGAAATAATTATGCATTAATATTTTAAACGCAATTAACGTACCTCACCCCCTCTTACAGATCTCTAACATTACACATTGTCTGCAGCAAGCTAGTAACAAACCTAACAAGATGCAAAATAAAAAAGTAATTTGCCCATCATCGAAGCAGTTCTAGTTTGAAATAGCACCTGAACTCAAAGCTTGTGTTAGCAAGCTCATTAATCACCTCACCCCCAGCTGTGATAGTCAGCAAGATCCACCAAACCCTGCTGCCTGAGACAAGTCACAAAATAAGTAAGTCTACATTGCAATCATTAACAAATGCGATATCTTAATGGATTATAAGGGACTGTAGGCCCGTTAATGTTGTGAATGACAAGGGGCTTATTGATGCATTTCAAATTGCTGCCTCTGACCCAACCTACTAACGTTTGTGTTCAGTAATTTACAATTGTCATATACTGAAACCTAATTTATAAATTTGTATTGATAAAATGTGATAAATTTATAAAAATATCATGACCATAGTTGCCTATGTTATAGATTTGTATTCAATAACAAATGGTAAAAAATAGCTTTTTATAATGACTGCATGTATATGCGATTAAATGTTATTAATTAGAGTAATTAATCGCCAAACCATGTAATTAATTACATAAAAAAATATGCACGGATCAGGGATCCAAGATAAAAAATCTCCTTATTTGTGAAACTAAAAATAAACAGAACATAAAATAGTTCAAAAATTAACCGAAAAGTTGGACAACATGGGGGGTGAAAACTAATGCAGCAACATTGAACCAAAGGAAAGAAGAGATTAAGCCTGGCAGACACAGTGCGATTTTTCAGTCGCCTGGTTAAGCTACTGCGTACTTTCTTCGATCAAAGCGAACATAAAAAACATTTTTCTGAAGAAAAAAAAAACAGAACAGGTCATTTCCTTAATTGAGAATTATAATTGGCAGAAATGTCAATACTATTATTAAAATACAGGACTACTTATAGTTTAGAGGACTAGTAAATCCACCAGGGATGGAAGAGCACTCTCATATATCCGGAGCTCACAGAATTTAAAACTAAATAAAAAAACTTTCGTAACCCCTGTTCCCCGAATAGGGAATGGAGATTTATGTCGGTGATGACCATGGGAAGCTCCGTTACGAGAGCTCTACTCTCTCCAAACTTTTTCAAAATCCGCTGATGGTCATGTGATAACGCCGCTGTCACGGACCAGCTTCGGTGTTAAATAATTGGCTCGTTGACCGCACAGTGAGTAATAGTAGTGAAGATCAGAGGATTTAATTTGTTTTCAGAGAAGCTATAACTGACAACCTTTTCAAAACCAAAACATGATTTATTTACGATGCAACGAACCATTAAACATATTTTCAAAATAGTGTAATGGTTACCACCATTAAACGACCAACTGAATCGCTAATCATCACCCGCTCACAAACCCAAACAAAAGAATAGCAGAAAAAACACAGAATTCTTACTAGGAGGGCAAACAGGGAGAAAGCAGTTCACAAGCATTCACTCTAGCACGCACACTCACTTTTTAACAGAAAACTTTTAACGACAGGCATGGCGCAGGAGGCACGCTGAAAACAAGGCAACTCATTCACTCCGCAACAGCTGATCACTCACTACTGCACATGCGTCAGGCTTTCGTACAGCGTGTCTGTTGGGGTCGAGAGAGATCACACAGACCAGTCCTTTGGGGGGGAGTCTCAAGTCCAAAAAGGACAGGGAAAACGGGTACTGGTGCTAGTGGTGTAAAACACTGAAATGGAACTGCCGCAACGAGCCTCCGAGACACTGAGATAGAGAGAGAGTCAATGAATAAGAGCAGGCTGTTTTTATAAGCCCACCCACTCCCCTGATTGGCTGGGTCCGCACTCGATAAACTCTCCGCTACCAATAGACACACATAAATTAACAAATCTCTACATAATTATTATAATATGTTTCTCTTATAATCATAACAGCTGCCCCGCATAAAGTGGATGCTATCGTGATGCTCTTTCTGTTGTGAAGCTGGAACCATACTCACGCCCTAGGCAACCAGACTTAGTCACATCCTTACGGTTTTGGCTGTGGGACATAAGTCTATTTTCCCTATTTAGGGAACAGGGGTTACGAAAGTAACCACTACGTTCCCCATCAGTCGGTCACTACGATTTATGTCGGTGTCGACTATGGGACCACCCTACAAATTGCCACAACCTAGGTCCTTCTGCATCGGCCGACAGCCAAGCAAGCCAGGCAGATTAGTAGTCCAGCACTGAGCGGGCCCTCCCCCACCCTAACCTTAAGTATAGACTTAATTTTTAATGGTCAATCGGGTAATAGTTCTCTCATACCGACTCATACCAGAGAAGGGAGCATCAATCCCAGAGCTAAAAGGAGATGCATGGAGGCCGTACTCGGCACCTCGACTTTTTCTGGGCAGTTTAACCCTTGTATGGTGTTCGGGTCTGTGCAACCCATTTTCAGTTTTCATCAAAAGAAAAATTAAACCAACATTTATTATTTGAAGCTGAGATTCACTGGGCTTGGCTCATTTCCTGTGAAAAACATATATCAGAACAGATTTTTTTATGACCCCACACATACACATTTATATTACACACAAGGTGTTTGGGTCTACTGGACCCAGGGCATGTTGAAGTGTGAAAATGGTAGATTCTTTACCTTAATTCTCTCTTCCCAAACAAACATACATCACACATAAACATAACATTTTACATTTTAGAATAAAATTGTGTGATTGTGTGAATTAAAAGCGCCAAAATGCAATGGGTCCAGCAGAGCCACCAACCCTGCCAAAGTAACAATAATGAGAACACCACACATGGTTCAAATTCTAAACGTAAAGAAATCAGGTTAAAGAACAATAAATAAAGTATATTTGCTGTTTATACCACTTGTTTCTTGACTAAAGGAAATATTGTTTAAGTTTTTAACATAAAATGTTTTGATTGGGTGAATTAAAATCTGCAAAAGACAATGGGTCCACGAAACACCGCCTGAGTAACAATAATATGACTTGACCTTCGAGGCCAAACTGAAGAAGGGCTCAGTACCGAGGAAGTATACTCACGCATCCTTCAGATCTATTGTAACGAACCAATCCCCTGGACAGACTGAGTGGACCATGTGTCTGAGAGATATCATCCTGAACGGAAGTCTCAGAAGATGATTATTCAGAGGACGCACATCGAGGATTGGACGCAACCCACCTGTGCATTTGGAAACTAGAAAGTATGGGCTGCAAAACCCTCTTACATAGCCCATGGAGCAGCTGGACTCCCTGGATGGCCTGTCCTAGGGTCGCTTGCGATGGAACCTCTTCCCTTGCTGATGATGGAGGGGGGCCCTTGGACAGAACTGTTCCTCCGTTGACTACTCATAGCCGCTCTTGGTCGATGTCTCCAACGTGGGGGCTGATGATCAGGGGAGGACAGAGGAGGTTTTCTCTGGCGTCGAGCAGGCGGTGGGGGTGCTGAATTAGAAGGGGAGCTGCCACGTGTCTTCCTACGCGACGTCATGAATTCTTCAAGACCCTCCAACTGCTTCCTGATCGTAACGACCCGTGACGTAAGGTCATCTACGTCAACTCCGAAGAGGCAGTATGGGAACACAGGTGAGTTGAGGAAACGCTTCCGATCGTTTAGGAGCATCTCAGCCTGGGTCAACCAAAGATGGCGGCTGTGGACTACTACCGTAGACATAGTGTGGCCAAGCGAGCTAACTTTCATCGCCTTGAGCGTAAAGTCGGTAGCTGCTCTCAGACCCTGCTCGACTCCTCTGGAGACATGTACTCCTCGACCCTTGCGGGTGGGAACTACAAACCTCTGCTGGTGGCCTGAAAGTATGGCAACCTCGCCTTAAGTGCGCTGCCAGACAGTAGTGTGCAATCAATACAGTCTGAACCCTCAATCACTGCCTCAGCATGTCTATGCCCAAGACAAACGAGGCAATGATCGTGGCTATCCGTCAATGCGATCGATCTACAGCATCCACAGACTTGCATGGTCACTACATGTTTGGAACACGCTAGAATCAACTTGCAAACAAGAGCCCTACTAAAAAAATTAGTCTTAGTTGTTTGTGGAAGGCAGTGAAATTCTTGAAGTCTGGGGCTTTCAGCCTTTCCAGCCTCTGGATCTGGCCGAAAAACAGCAGAGCTTCCAATTGTCGTCACCGCCATAAGTCGTAGTGACCGATTGATGGGGAACGTATCTGTTTAATCAAGCAATCGAATGATTGGTTCTTGATTTGTGGCAAAACCATATGGTGCCTGAGCTGATATAAACATACAAACTGCAAAAACAACAATCTGTACACTGGATGTGTTCAGCCTATTCTCATTTTTCAATATTAATCTTACAACTGTTTTAAACAACCTCTTGATCTAACTACACTTTCCTGTCTGTTGAGACGTACTGATCATCCCTTTTGTGATTCCACATAGAGGTTCCTCCCTGGGGGGAATTCTTTTTTGTGAATGTGCGTGGATTTTTTTAATCTGGGTTTTTTCTCCAGAACATAATATTAAGTTAATTGGATACATGATTTTGCCCCAAAAATATACAAGGCTTATATAACTCACTAATTACAAAACTTTCAATTTTCATAGACATGAAAATAAAAAAACTTGTTGAATTAGAAAGTGTGTCCAGACTTTTGGTCTGTACTACACATGTATACATAATAGTTAATAAAATGAAATCTAGAATTATGATTGCTTCTCTGGATGTAGAGGAGTTTGTTCTTCTAAAATAATTAGAGACTTTTTACTTTCACAGATATGTGTCAGGGGGCGTCATGGTGGTGCAGTGTGTTGCACGGTTGTCTCACAGCAAGAAGGTCGCTGGTTCGAGCCTCAGCTGGATGAGTTGGCATTTCTGTGTGGCGTTTGCATGTCCTCCTCTGATCGCATGGGTTACTCGGGGTGCTCTGGTTTCCCCCAGAAGTCCAAAGACATGCGCTATAAGTGAATTGGGTAAAAGTGATTGTCCATAGTGTTTGAGTGTGAATGAGTGTGTGTGTGGGGATGTTTCCCTGCAATGGGAAAGGTATCCGCCACATAAAACATATGCCAGAAGAGTTGATGGTTCATTCTGCTATGGCGACCCCCAAAAGGGAAGAAAGCTGACAAGAAAATGGATGGATGGAGATATGTGTCAGCGCTTGTAAAATAAAAGTCATGTAAGTTATGAACAAATAACCTAGATCAAAAATTGTAGTAGAAAAGCCATTGTTTTAGAATAACTCTTCAATTGTTACTGAATATTGATTATTTACAATGAATAGCGGATATTGCCTTTCATTATTTGAAATCACATATTGTTTTAGTCACTTAATTATATATTTTAGTGTCAACAATAACTAAAAGGGTCCCTCTATCTAATCAAAACTGTGAACACTTTTCATTCCTCTCTGTTCATTCTTCATTTGCAATGACTTAACCTGAACAAAAACTAGTCCCCTGGATGAAGCTCAAAGCAGTCCATACACATGCGCATATGCATTTGGCACCATTCTGTCAGCTGAGAGCACAGCAGCTAAAAACAGAAAGCTGCTTCTCATAGTTTGTGTTTGAGAGAGGGAGGAAAAGAGGGGGAAGAGAGTCCAGAGGTGTGTCCCCAGAGACACCTCACACAGCCCTCTCTCCCTCTCTCATATAGTTGTAATAAAATAAAACAAATGCTCAGCTTTATGAGCTTGCATATGTTCAAGGGCCAGTATAACTAATTAACATTATAAGCGACACTTAGTCATCATACACTAATTGTATGAATTTGGAGTTCTATTGAAATCACTGAATTTCACAGTAATAAGCTTGAGGACAACAACTACATAAGGAAAAAACTAATGAGCAAATGAGTGCTGTCTATCAGTAATTGTGTAATATATTTTCAAGTGTGATTTTCTGGTTGAATTTGTTGTGAATAATAAAAGCTTTTGAAAGCCCAATGAGAGAGTGTTAGAAGGAAATTTAGAGTAGCCTAATACTATTAAAAAGAGTAGACTACATTTCCACTGCATGACATTTAGCACTTTTCAGTTTGCTTGTCAGGTTCTGGGTTTTCATTTACATTTGATTTAAATTTATAAATATTATTTAATGTACTTGTTTTTTTATAGTTTTGATGTATATTATGTCCTAAAACATTGTCTAATGCCCACATGTTTACCAACAATCCTAACAATGTACAACAATGTCTAATGGGTGCATACTTGCCAGTTATCCTAACAATAGACATCAATGTCCAATGCACGCATGCTTAACACTCGCAGTGGGTGATATGAGTTAAAATACATATCACGATACTTTCCACTGTCCAGACGGTATCGATGTTATATCGCGATATGAGGGGAATATAGTTTTGATATATATTATGTCCTTGTATTATTGTAATCCAATCATCTCCATCACCAATCACCATAAAATACACACTTTACCATCAGCCACTGATCCGTCAGTTGTTATTGTTGCCTGTGTACACTTCCTGGTTGGATCCTCACTCCTTTTTCTCCATGGGTACCTGTTTTTCTGTTGTCTTTGTCTTTTTGATGCTGTTGCCAACTCCTTAGTAAGACTAGTCGCTATTGGCTGGCCCAAAAGATGTTATATGACATAATCGTCTAATTTGCATAAATACCATGTGACATACGTGACATATATTCCTCGGCGCCCACTGGGTTTTTATCAATGCCAATATAAAAGTATTGCAGGTACACGTGTTTCATGTCATTAAATGAACACATATGGCATTAATAACATGAAAGATAAGCTCTTTGATTTTAAACTAATCCTGTCTTTAGATCAATTTTGATTTCACGGTTTGTTTCACAAAATTAATATCTAAAAAATGTCAAAAGTTGGGTTAGTTTGTATTATATGTAATAAACACACGCTTACTAGTGATCCTAACAATGTACAACATTGTCCTACACACACACGTGCGCGCACTTACTAGTGATCCTAACAATGGACAAAAATGTCTAATGTGTGCACTCTTTCCAGCGTTCCTAAAAATATACAACAATGTCTAATAAACACATGCTTACTAGTGATCCTAACAATGGAAAATGATGTCTAATGCGCGCATGCTTGCTAGTGGTTCTAACAATGGACAACAATGTCTAATGCCTGCATGTTTACCAGCAATACTAAAAGTGGACAACAATGTCTAATGTGCATATGCGTACCAGCCATCCTAACACTGGACAACAAGGGATTTTGACAACAAAGTTTCAAGAGTAGTACATGCAGACAATTAATCTATTAGCTCTGGGCGGTCTGCTTAACTATCCTCCTGAGATATTCCCTAAACCATCAGATCTCTCAGTAGCTCTGACAATCTACAGCAAAAAAACAACGGAAATAATGCCCAAGCTCACTTCATTCTCTCGGGGGACAAAGTGGTTAAGACAACTCACCTCTACTAAAGAACAGGATCCCCAGACCTCAGCATCAGCCATACTGGACCCAAGTGATCAAGCCTCCAGTTCAAGCACCTTCCTCCAGTTCTCCAGGGGGTAGGCCAGCTACCAGATCCTTCTCAACAAGGCATTGGCCTTGCCAGCAAACCAAGGTTCCCCCAGTAAGTACCGAGGCAGATCTGCTCGCTCAAACATCCTGCCAATAGAGGGAATCCTACCCCTTCCATGCACATCACCACATCCAAATTTCTTACTTATCCCTTTTTATAGCCTCTTCATAAATATCTTTCCTTAGCACAACAAAAAAGCTGCAAGTAGGGTCAACCAAAGTTTACCTCAGCTACCTTCAGATCGTCAAGGTGCTTTATGGAACCTCCTCACCAGCCTTAAATGAATGATGTAGGGAAGACCGTGGACAGAATTATATTGTTGCTATTGTGTTCCTGGATAAAAAAATGTTTAAATCAACAATTCATTATTGAATTTACCATTAAACATCGTGCTGGTTTTGTGCTGGCACAAGAACGCGTGATCTTGCTCCTTTATCAAGCAATGGAAGTCTGACAAATCATCGGACAACTCTTGGACATGTGCTGAGTGGATCACGGGATGGATCATGTGAACTCCATGTGAACTTCTTTGAAATCAATCAATACAAGGAAGCTTCATAAAGAAGCTATATTAATCAACTATTTCTATATCTTTGTGAGTATAATTAATTTTGTACCGTTGAAATACTTCCATGTGACGTGATTATTACAGAAGTTTAGCACGATACTTGAATGGATGAAAGAAAAGTAATGATGGTTGTTCATCTATGTTTTATATTAAGTCAGTCATGTTTGGTCTTTATTTATTCCTTGGATCAAGCCTAATTCAAATGTATAAGTGGTATTTCATGCTAGATTTACCTTTTAGGACCTTTCATTTAGCCATTTTTTTAGCACAGAATAATCTGGAGTGCTTCAGTCACATGCTCTCTGTACACACAGAGAGCCCTGTTCTTTAAAAGCAGCTTTCTCTCTCTTACTCGCTCTGTTAACTCTCTCATCTCAGAAGTTGGTTGGCAGTTCCTCAAGACCTCGTGGTCCTTTTCTCTCTCCTTGCTATGTGCTCGGACAGCATACATTAACTCTGTTATTTTGTGGCTGTAATAGGCCACCATGAAATCTATGTATGCAAAGATTGTAGATGAACGCGCATCTTAGGACACATCAAAGACTATGATCCTGATCTGAGCACAAACACCCGCTCGGATGTGAACAAGACCAGACACCTGACCTGCTCTTTGAAACCTTCAGATTTCTTCATCCGACTTTATCTGGCATCACGCATAGTAGCATTGACAAGGAACGCCACAAAAAATACACTCTCAATCCACTTCTGACTCCCCACAGTTCAGAACTAATGTAAATCTCGATTTACATTACAGTTTACAACATTACATGCTGAGTTTACAGACAAGCTAAAGCCTAGTTAGACTTTGAGATGTTACAGTCATCAACTCAAATTATGTTTTCCTTTGCTGTTGTGTGAATGTGTGCATGAGTGTGATTTAGTTGGTTAAGTGTTTTATGACTGTTAGTAAATAAACTGTTTGTTTCACAAATACAGATCTTGTTTCACCTTGCATAGTTTTGTTGACATGGAAATTAGATCTTCATACCTACTTGTGATATACTTTGATTCTCACTGGATGGAGATCAGGAAGGACTTATGGTATTGAATCTAAATCAAGCTAAATCATTACAGGTCATTTCTCTTTTGATCGCTACTAAAACACCCGTCCAGAATTACTATAATATTTAGGGATCGACATTCCCAAATTTAGCCCAGGTTCTTACATTGATTAAAAGGATAACTGGTCTAACAAAGGGAGGCCACACCATTCTCATCTTCAATATATCCTAAACTATCCAACCCTTCCAAACGATCGTCCTATATCAAAAATTTACTTAATTAACTCACAAATTTCCTTGCTGATGAAAGGAATTTAATGCTACCAACCTTTTCCCCAGACACCAGTAGAAATCACGGTAGAAATATTATCCAAATGCATCTTTACCCTCCATTAAGGCTACCACTCCCCACACTCAGCATTTACCTTCGAGGCCAATTGTTATTATACTATATATATTATCTTGTTATTAGGGCTGCCTGTTATTATAGACTTGGCCAATAGGTGATATTATGTGCAAATAATGCTTCGAAAAATGGAGAATATCTTGAACCAATCGATTCAATGCTTCAAAAGGCTTCATCTCATGATCAATATTTACTAGTATTCCTGGACAAAAATGTCTATTGCAAGCATGTTTACCAATGATCCTTATGATCGACAGTGGCCTTGGTATAATGGACAGATACCATTTAAGCTGTATCTTCGGTTGAGCTGGCAGCTGCTACAATCGGAAAAGAGAGGAGGAATGGAGAAAACAACTGGATCTCCATGCTGTCCTGAGGGGGGTGATGACAGAGCAGTTGAGACACATTTGAGCACCCCACCGTACATCTTCAAGGCACTAGAGGAGGTGGAGTAGATTGAGGAGATCTTAAAAAGCCATGAATTAACCCCTGCAATCCACCTCAAACATGAATGTGTTAATCAATGGAGGCTGAACCAAAGGAAATGGTGTGCACTGCTAAACAACACCCTGAGGAATACTGTTTCCGCTACCTTGAGCATGTCACTGAGCTTGGGTCTGCCCAGGGCCAAGCCCAGAGTAAGGGAGCGACTGCAGACGCGAAATGATGAAGGGGTAAAGGTGTGAAGAAAACCCTTACCTCAACCATCAGAAGTTCTCTTTTGGACTCAGTCAATCAATCAATCAATCAATCAAGTTTTTATTAAGACCTTTTTTAGCAGTTGCTTTCAAAGCAGCTTCACAAAGTCCTAGTTTGGATCAGGTAGGGTAAATAGGAATTCCCTATGTGAGGTCCTTGGAAGCCTCGCTGACTGAGGCGGGTGCTAGTCATCTCCCCCAGCATAAAGAATATACAAATATCAACGAAAAGTTCACCAGACTGCTCCTAAAACAAGCAAATAAAAAAACAAAAACAAACAAAGACTAAACAGAAACTAAACAAGTGAAAAATAATGGTTAGAGAAATGTAACAGACAAAAAATAGGTGATCAGCATCAGCTGCAGGTTGAGTGATAAATGATGGGCATAAGTTAGATAGTCACATTGAACCATGTTGTTTTTTCAACAGTTTGTATGTTTTTAGCTCTCAGACACCATATCTGTTTGGACAAATCCCAGGAGCCAATTATTCGAATGCTAGATAACAGATATGTGTTTACAACATCCAGATATGTGTTTACAACATCCAGGAGTTTGTTGCGTGATGCTGAGCAGCCGTCTAATAGATCACTACAATAATCCATTCTGGAGGTCACAAAAGCTTGAACTAATTTTTCCAGTTATACAATAGACAGTATAAATAGACGTGACGTATTATTAGAACTGAAGGGCAGGATCACAGCCTTGAAGTTCCGTGCTTTGTCCGTACCGAAAGTCGCTTGGATGTGTCAAACGATGGAACTGCCAATCAACAGTGTTCATCTCAGGATCCCTTAGAACTTCAAACGGGTCTGGGTTTAGAGCTCAAATCTTGGTTGACTTCTGTTCCCAAACCGCGAAAGCGGTACCACGACGGTCTAGTGCTGGCTTGCAGCTTTATTGCAGCAGCATGTGTCCTTCTGGACACAGACAATGAAGTATGATTACAATTAAATTGAGCCAAGATTGCCCCACGTTTTACCTTGCGCTTCGATCTTTTGGCTTGTAAGAGGCTGATCTGAATCTCAATATCTGCTAATTCAGATTTGATGAAGCTGAGATTGAATGTCTCCTGGTCTTTGCAATTTGTTGAGTAACGGTGTGGTGAGGCCATATTATTATGTAGAGTAATATCTTACTGTTTTATCAATATTGTTTGGTAAACTATAGACTACACTAATACTGTTGTTTAATGGTGCACGTTCAAGAAGCGGATTTCGAAGCCAAAATAGCTAGGTGTTTAACTAGGGTGTAGTTTTAAGAAAACAAGTAATTTGTTCATTTATTTATATAAATCTTAATATTGATGATTTTATTTAGAGATAAAAAATTATTGCGATTTTTTCTTTTTTCTAATAATTTTTTATTATTTGTTCAGCCTATTTCTCAGTTTAGCAAACTATGGATTGATCAGCCTTGAACAGGACAGTCAGTTACAAGAATAGCTGAAACCGAAGCTAAACCTTTTTTTTTTCAGTTTAGCCTTCTATGGATAGATCGGCCTTGAAACAGGACCGTTTCACAGGACAGTCACAAGGATAGCTGAATCAAAGAACCACATTTTTTGTATAGGTTATAGTAATGAGTAAAGTATTTCATCAAATTAATAATTTGAAAATGATGGGTTGTACTCTGTAGCAGTGTCACATAAGACTTTACATATGAGACATGCACATACTCTGAGGAAACATTTTGTGATTAAGCAGAAGTTATGTACTGTAATTTTACCTTTTTTGCTTTGGGTATAGACAAGTTTGGTCCTTATTGGAATATGGATTCATTTTATTATTTATGTTCCTGTGTTTGGATTATATGTTTTGGTCCACTGTGTATGACATCATGCTACTTGTTATGGTGCACCGGGAGATTTAAAGGGCGTGAGTGCAGTGATTGAGGGTGGGGCAGTGACAAACCAGCTGGTTTAGCGAAACCAGATGATGGAGCTATTGATGTACACAAAAATATGTTGCTCTTTTAAAACGAGTTTTCCATCAGGGAAAAAGTACTCCACTGGGGAAAAAATTACAACTCTTCAAACCAAAACTAAGTTGTTATTATTTCTGTTACTATTTGAATGTTTGATGTTGTTGTTTGTTTTGTCTAACTGTTATACAAGATAAAACCAAAGAGTTGCTTTGGTTAGACTAGTTGTGCGATTGTAATCTTAAGAGAGCTTAATCTGAGGAGTTAGTTATGTGTGAATATAGTAAGTATAATTAAAGTAGCTGAAAAAGGCAAGGAGCCAAAGAGATCCAACTAAATTATCCAACAGCTAGTGTGTTAATTTGTAACAGAGTTATATAAACCTGCTTAAAGAGCAGAGAGCACAAAGAGAACAAGAGCTGCGTATGTTTGTTAGCTTTAGTCTGTCAGAGAAAGAAACCATTTGGGTTGAAATACTCTTTTTGTTGTTTATATACGTTTGTTAGTTTTCCGTTGTTATATAACGATTTACGGAACGTTAGCAGAGTAAAGATGTCGACTGACTTACGTTTTCGGGGTGCGACGCTGTCGGCCAACCCATGGACTATACTTGGAAATGACTATTGATGGTTGTGCAGTGTGTGCACTGGTGGACACGTGGTCCACCATCTCTTTAATTTGACAAGGGTGCTACCGGGAACTATAGGGATGGTGGCTGGATTCGAACATCTGCTGCGTTAAGCATAAGTTACTAGGGAAAAGACAGTGGTGCCTGCGAAACGGATATTATTCATTGTGTTGGGGGATCTCCTATAACCTATAATGAGTTCTGGCTAGCGGGCAGTAAAGACAATTGTTAGGTGGGAGTCAATTTGAACAAGCTTGGGAGCAATTGTGGACCCAACTGTGTGATAAACAGAGCAGATTTTGTAATTAAGCTTGGAAGTGCCTTTTTTATTATATAAAACAAGGGATTCTATTGGCAGGGGGAGCTGTCTCCTAAAACATCACCAGAAAGGGTTTATGGCAGTAGCAGTTGATACCATTTGGGCTCTGTAATGCCTTAACTACTTTTGAGTTAATGGATAAGTACTAAAAGACATTCCTAGAGAGCATTTCGTTGTCTATTTAGATGACCTCCTGGTTGACACATCAGCAGTCTTGAGAAACTTGGGGGAGGTAAAGGCAACTTTAGTCACTTACTTCAGTCGCAGGTTTAATTGAGCAGAGAATACCTATTGTGTCACGCGAGAATTTTTGGCAGATACCATGTCACTACAGCATTTTTGGACACACCTACTGGAAACTAAGTTCCTGCTGCACTCTGACCATGCTAGCCTAGCATACATGCTGAACCTCCAAAAAAAGAATTACATGTATTTGTGTTCATCAAAGACTATATGTCTTTATATTACATGTTTTGGCCAATAACTACAGACAGGTGGAATCTTAAGACTTTTTTGGTGTTTTTTAAATTTTTATTTGTAGAATTCAACGACAGGTGAAAATAACCACAATTCATTTAGACAAATAGCAAGACTGACAAATTGTCATCAATATTCACGGATCAGAAAAAGGTTTTGGAACAAGTGAGGAAAAGGAGGTTCACACAGATTGTCTTTCTCTCTCTCTCTAACAAACACAAACTTACTCATGCCCCCCACACACCACTAGAGCATGCTGTTCACCCAGGGACAACACAGACAGAGCCTGACCTAGATACACAGGCAAATAGAGGTATATGTTCAACAGACATTGGTTCACACTCACATGAAACACACCTTCTGTCTCATAGTAAGCCCACTTTTTGTGAAGGGATGGTTCACACCTAAAGTATGGCGTACAGGGCTGACTTGCCATTTTAATCATCCAAGGAAGTGGAAATATGTCCATACCCCTCAAATAAATGTATCTTATATAGACCAATTTATTAATTTCTTTCAAATCAGTGTTATTTGAAAAGAAAAGTCTTAACCACAAAGTCTAGCCTTTTATTATGATTGGTGACTCAGGAAGACACAGCTAGCAATTGTTTCTGCAAAAAGACTTAATTTTCAATTGCTGAAATAACATAAAAACCTAAATAAAATCTAAACTAAAGCTCAGTCTTACAATTGTATATTGTTTCGAATTAAATACATACTTTATTCTGCCTTGAAGCTATGCCCTCTCCACCATGTGATGCCCTAGGCAAGTGGCTAGTTGCCTGTAGCAAAAGCAAAAACAGTCATTGATCATACACTCTACATTTATTTAAAACTAAATTTCCGCTCATCAGTCATGATTTTATTTCATGTTCATGTAATTTTAGGTTATTTAGCCAATCAAATGTATTTATATATAATCTGTGTTCAACCCAGCCAGGCCCCATCTCTCAGTCACCTTCATGGCTCCCACTGCTCCGGTTGTGTGTTCATGGTGTGTTTGTTCACTGCTGTGTGTACACTGGGATGGGTTAAACGCAGATCACAAATTCTGGGTATAAGTCACTCCATATCTGGCCAACTGGTCACTTTCACTATGGGCAAGCAAACACACACTCTCTCGAGGTCAGCATTGTTCCGTAATGCTTAGTGGGTGTTTTGCTATTAAACTTCAGGGTTATGGAATAAAATTGGGGTCAAAAGCTTTTAAGAAATCGCAAATGAAAACGCAAACGCAAAAAGAAATTTTGAGAAAGCAAAAAGTGAAACGCAAATGCAAAAACAAGTTTTGCGAGATAAAAAGCAGTTTTGCAAACGGAATTTAAGAACTGCGAGTAAAAAGTAGCCGCTCAACATTTGCAACTAAAATTTTTATTTGCGTTTCAGTCGACTTTTGCACTTGCGATTCAGGTTTTTTCTTGCGCTTCTGTTTTTTTGCGCGCGCTGAGTTTTGTCCCCTTTTTGCCACGGAGGGAGGAGCTAAGAGAACAGACCCACCCATAAAGCCGCGTCATTAGCCAGAGACGAGCTGGACCACTGTGTAGCAGCTCAACATGGCGGAACAGCAAAGAGACCCGAGTCAACCTCAGGTATTTTACCTTTTTTTCCTGAAACAAATGCACTATTCTTTTCTATCGTATGTGAATACTGCCTATCGTTTGAGTCATAATGGTAAAATATTCATTTATTTGCTCGTCTCTGGCTGATGATGCGGCTTCGTGGGTGGGTCTGTTCTCTTAGCTCCTCCCTCCGTGGCAAAAAGGGGACAAAACTCAAAACTGCTTTTTATCTCCCAAAACTTGTTTTTGCATTTGCGTTTCACTTTTTGCTTTCTCAAAATTTCTTTTTGCGTTTGCCTTTTCATTTGCACTTTCTCTAAATGTAGTTTTTTGCTTGCAACCTATTGTCCCCACTTTTATTCCATACAGGGTCAGAACCACTGATTGTGCAGCAGCGAAGTCATGGCCAAACAAGCAGCATGTTTTGGAAAATACCAATATTTAATATAAATTATCCAAATAGCAATTGGGTTCAATTTAATCAACTTCTCATGAACAATTCAGTCCTAAAAAAATTAATCTTGCTTTAAAACAGGAGTTCAGTAAGCTCACCTGTCCAAACCAAACATGATGCAGTATTGCGGTATTCAGCTTAACTATCATCAGAGAGAAATTTGAAACCACAAGTATAGGCAGGGCTTATTATATTAATCCACTGAGTGAATAATCTTATTATCTTTCTCTGTCTCTAAATAAGTTATGGTAAACTTGGGGTAAAGAGGTAAAAAGCACAAATCATTCCATCATGTTTTTAAAATTGAATAAATACGAGTCTGATTAAAATTTACCGTAAAGCAGTTTATTGTGTTTACAATTCAAACTAACTACAAAAAATTATGTGATGAATTACAATTAGCTTTCAGTCGAAAATAAAACAACAAAGCAATATGATTTCACAGGCGCTAAACTCTGTGAGAGTATGATAAGACAATCTTTCTGATTTATCTTCATCTGTGCTTTTTCATCTATAAGTTTGGAGAATTCACTGTTTAGACGTTGACTAAATACCAGAGCCACCTGGGGGAACTATTTGAATTGTATGTAGAGTGGGAGAAAGTATTTGCTGAACAAAGTATATACTACTTTGTAGATTATTCTGTTCACTATTTGGGACAGATAACATTTTTAGAATGGGATATAGTGTTTCTTTTCTCCCTCATACACACACTCACCTGTCCTCTGGGGATTATGGGAATTCTCTTTAAGTGAACTGATCATCCATCACTGTTACGGACGAACACTGCAGGATTGCATCACTGTGAGTCTTTGCACTCTTATTAAAGCTCCATTCTGTTTCCAAAAGACACACACCGCTGCTCAGTGTTCAGCAGGATATCTTAGTGTGAGTTTGACAGACAGAAGCCATGAAAACCTCAAACCTGCTCTTCGTTTGCACAAGACAAATGCTTAAAAAGCTTTTAGGAAATGATCCCATGTACTCTGATATACAATAGAACTACCTTCTTCTTTACAAGGAAATTAACTCTGGAGACAGCTTGGAATTAAGTAGTTAATGAGGTTTTGTGTACTGACCATGTCACCCTGCCCACAAGCTGAAAATGGTAGAAACACACCACAGCTACTCTGCTGACTCAAACCCAACTTAAATAAACCTTTTCATCTCAGACCCATCAGTCCGGGTCAGTTTTCATCTAACTCTGTTCATATCTCCCTCATAACTGAGTTCACTTGTCTCCAAAAACTCTTGTGTGTGCACAGACAGACTCTCAGCTAGAGCCCAGATAGAAATGATGGAGAGACATAGAAATGTTTTGTTTCTGAATAATTAAGACCAGTTAAACGGTAACAGAAAACTTCAATATGTTATTCTACTTCCTTCCAAATGATTTTGTACATAAGCTTAACTAAATATTTATCTGGTCTTGTCATCTTTGAGCCTCTTTAAACAAGTCAAGTGAAATAGAAAGTGGTCAGTATGTGATCAATAAACCCTTGTTTGTCTAACCTTTCAATAGTCGTTGGTCTCAGCTGTATTTAAAGGGAGCACCATACCAATTTCTCTAAACCTTATCCTTTAATATGAATATGAATATTAATATGTAATATTAATTTGTATACCTTAGCTCTGCAAAGTAGAAAGGCAAGCTAAGTTCTTTCTGTCAACCATTGAAAGAAACCATGAATTTTGTTAAGTATCCTTCACATTCATTAATTATTGAAGATTCCATTTTGTTTTGATTAAATACAGGTGTTCAAAGTTGTAGTATTACAACTTTGAACACCATTAATAAAATTGTATAAAGTCTTCATAGAGCACGTGATCGGTCATAAAACGAAGGCTACTTTTGATAAGAAAGCCAGCAGTTGTTTGAAACAAGGGATTCTGTTTTGGTGTTACTCATTGTTTGGTTAGTCTTGCAGGCAAAATTGTCTGATCCTTATGTTATAGAGTGCAAAGTTAATGACACAGATTATGTCACCAGTACACCTGATCAAAGCAGAAAATTGTGTGTTTGTCACATCAGCATGATTAAGAACTAAATGGCTAGAGAGACATCAGAGCTTGTAAACTCTTCGCTACCCATTGCTGCAAAGTTTAGTAGCCTCTGTTCCTTGCATTCCCTTGTGAAGATGTGCCCTTGCGAACGTCAGCATGGTGTTAGACTGGAAAATTTGAAAATCTTAGTAGATTTGGACTCCTTTTTGCTACAATTGTCTGAAGACCAAAAGTCTGATGTGAAGTCTTGGGTTGAGTCATTTTTAGGTTTACTTTCTGATATTCCCACCCAAAATACTGTTATTTCAAATGACGCAGATGTGCGTGAGCATCCACCAATCAACCAGAATGCTTACCGTGTGAATCCTCTAAAAAAGACACTTTATGACTTCTGAAGTAAAATATTTAGTGGATAATCACCTAGCTGGTGCCAGTTTCCGTGATTTGAGTTATCCGTGCCTTCTGGTGCCCAAATCTGATGACACGTACAGATTTTGTACTGATTACCGTAAGGTTATTGCTGTTACTAAGCCCAACTCTTTTCCATTGCCGTTAATGGAAGACTGTGTGGATGATGTAGGAACAGCCAAGTTTTTTACCAAGCTTTATCTCTTAAAAACATACTAGCAAGTTCCCTTAACGGATCGTGCTGCTGAGATTTTGGCTTTTGTCACTCCGGACAACTTCCTACAGTACAAAGTTATGGCTTTCGGGCTTAGAAATGCTCCAGCTACTTTTCAGAGTCTAATGAACACTGGGATGTCTGGTGTAGGTAACTGTAAGGCTTATCTCGATTATGTGGTTATTTCACCTGGGGAGACTTTGACTACAGTGTTTTCTCATCTGCTTGATGCTTCCCTCACACAGAACTTGGCGAAGTGCGAGTTTTACTAAGACCACTATCCATATAATCAAGGTTATATAGGTTAGTTTATATCAAGTTTTAATAAACAGCTTATTTTGACCAACTTGATGTCTTCTGAATGCTGAACAACCTTTTGAGGATACAGGTCCGGCCATGTAAAACCCTTGTCTATGACTGTCGATCAGCTGTTCCACTTTAGAGTATATTCTAGAAGCTGAGTTAAAAGCTCATCTCTTTCAGAATGCAAGCCAAATTCTGCTTCCAAAGGTCTCAAAGTCTGACTATGCAGCAAGGCAAAGTGGCAGCTGACTTTGCTGTTGGATGCTGGGAAAATTTGCATATTTTATCCTTTGAACAGAAGAGAACAGCGCTTGAGTTTGCAAACTGGGACACACTAATTGGCTGCTTCTGAAATCCACTAGCTCCTGAGGAGACTGTTATTGTGAATAATGACTGCTTAAAGTGCTTTATATAGTAAAACTGCTCTACATTCACATTTTGCATTGATGCTAGATGGATGTGTATTAACATCATCACAACCATCATTGTGTTATTTACTATGTATCAGCTGTGAAGTGACAAATTAGTAATATACCTTTTCACATTAGGAAATCATATCTTGAAAATTTTGTAGAGCAGCCATGTTCATGAACCAGGTACTATGTCATCTTTAGTTTTAATCAACACGTTCAGAAAAACCTGACTCACATAAACTCTTTTGCTCAAGTCTATCTTAATACTTTTCTGCCAGGGCACCAGGAGGATATGATGTGAGAAACACATGAACAGAGAGAAAGGCGTGAGAAGATCTTGGCAAATGAAAACGGTGAAAGGCTGTAAATGAGTCTACATCACACTTTTGTAGAGACTTTGTGACACTCGCACACATAAGTGGGATGGTGAGAACTTGTTCTAATTTTAAATCATCTTGTTCTCAATGTGTTTCTCTGGCAAAAACCTCAAGACTCTTAGCAACCATCCTCAAACATACACATGCACAACATATCTTAATGTGGATCTTACATTAGTATGTCAGTTGTAAAGCGATCTGTCCTAGGGTTTAGTGTCCGGGAAGAAACCCAGCTTAAAAAGACCACCCTGACAGGTGTGGAATAAAAAGGGTGGTGTTATAGTTAAATATTGGTAAATATAAAGAAGCAAGACACCTTAATTAGTAAGTAAAATTATCTTGTAACCCATATTCACCTTTTAATATCCCTCATGGATGACTGCTGCTGACACAGTCTAAACACTACTGCCTAGGCCTGGCACTTGCTGTATCGTTTCTCGACATTTTATCTCTGCTTCTCCCATGCAGATTCAGTGCAAAACTAGTGTGACTCTTTAATCACTCCTGTCACCTGTCTCAATTCACTTTGACAGCTTTCATCCTATGTGAGTCTCGTCTCTTCATGGTTCAGTGGTCTTCACCTCCTAGTTTGATTGTTGTTAGTTTAGTGCTCCTTTTCCGACTATGTCCTGTGATGTTGATTCCCACAAAATTCATTCACTCAGTCTTTCATCGGTAAACATAGTTACTGTACTAACAACAGATCATACTGACATAATGTTGAACTACCAGGTAACATCTATGGCTTCACTGCCATAATAAAAATGCCTATGGTTACTTGCTTTTAACTCATAGTTCCCTAAATAGAAAATGGAGACATTTCCTGGAGTTGTCGAACCAACCAAAATCCATTTATATATATATATATATATACATTCATACATACATATATACACTCACCTAAAGGATTATTAGGAACACCATACTAATATGGTGTTTGACCCCTTTCACCTTCAGAACTACCTTAATTCTACGTGGCAATGATTCAAGTGCTGAAAGCATTCTTTAGAAATGTTGCCCCATATTGATAGGATAGCATCTTGCAGTTGATGGAGATTTGTGGGATGCACATCCAGGGCACGAAAGGCCGGTTTCACCACATCCCAAAGATGCTCAATTGGGCTGAGATCTGGTGACTGTGGGGCTATTTTAGTACAGTGAACTCATTGTCATGTTCAAGAAACCAATTTGAAGTCATTTGAGCTTTGGGACATGCTGCATTATTCTGCTGGAAGCCATTGAGTTCCAGACCCCCTCTGCTAAAGTGGGCTGGAACTACGCCGTGCTGACAGCTCGCTTTGTGGAGGGCCTCACTCCACAGCTCAGAGACGAGCTCCTCTCCACAGAGCTGCCAGAGAGCTTCGAGGGTGTGGTTGAGCTATCGCTGCACATGGAGAGGCGCATTTCCTCTCGGTCCTGCTCATGCTCAACACGCCCGAGAGAGGAGGCGGTCTCGCGTCCAGTGATCAGGAGCAAACCTGAGGAGTCCATGGGGTGCAGACCCGTTTCACATCGAAGGAGACACAATGACGGATCACGAACCGACTGTCTCTACTGTGCAGGAGTCAACTATCTCCTCTCTGTGTGCCCGTTAAAAGCCCCTGCCCAGCCGTAGTTCGAGGAGTACGGCTGGGCATGTCATCTTTTTCCTCTGGGCAACCAGCTGCTCAGCTCTTAAGGACTACACTTCGCCTTCATCCTCGGCGTCAGTCCGCGCACTTACTCTGGCTCCGCCCTCATCGACTCTGGCAGCGAGGGATCTTTCATTGATGAAGCCTTTGCTGTCTCGTGCGGGATTCTGCTGCGACCTCTAGCGGTTCCCTCCACCATTCACGCATCTTGAGACTTGTTGTTTTTTTGTGATTAACTCTCCTATGTGTCAGATAATTATGGGGGATCCGTGGCTAGCTAAACATAAGCCTCGGATAGATTGGACCAGTAATATTGTTGTGTCTTGGGACTTCAATGTCAGAGTATGTGTTTGGTGTCTGCCTTGTCTTCCACCTCTGTTAAGTCTGTATTACAGGATCCCTTCTTGAGGTATGTCGTCTCCAGTACTGGCATTAGCATGGACCAGGCTTGTCCATGCAGTGCATGCAGTGTCCAGGAAGTGCTTGAATGGCCGGTGCCCACCACCCGCACCACCCTTCAACGCTTTCTGGGGTTCGCTAATTTCTATAGGGGATTTATTCGCAACTTTAGCCAAGTTTCCGCCCCGTTGACCGTCTTGACCTCCCCTCGGACCTATTATAAGTGGTCGTGTTCTGCCCAGTCTGCCTTTGACAAGCTTCGTCAGCTTTTTTTTTTTGGTTCCCATTCTTATAACCCCTGACCCTGCTAAGCAATTTACTGTTGAAGTAGATGCTTCTGACGTTGGGGTAGGAGCCATTCTATCTCATTCTATCTTCTCCATTCTATCTTCTCTCATCGGCTGACTCCAGCCGAACACAATTATGACGTGGGCGACTGTGAGTTTATCCTGTTCTGTTGAACAGTGGCTTTTTGTTATTTCCCTCATTAAAACTTTGAAGGAGCTCTCCTGTGGCATCTGGGTCATCTTTCCATTCACCACATTGGTATATGTGCTATCTATTTTTCAAGATGTATAAAAAAATCCCCTGAAAATGTGCAAATGTAACCATTGCATCACATCAGTAATTTGCTGAATATTTTATTTTAATAAAATGCTTGTGTGTCTTGATTTTAACGCTGTCAGAAGTATTCATTATTGATCATAACACCTTATCTGACTTTCTATGCCATATATTACACATTTTCACATGTGTTTGTTTTGTATTTTCTTTATAATCATTTATTTGACCACAACTCTCATGCTGTTGGCCAACTTTCTTATACAGACCAGCAGACCTTGACAATTGGACACGGACAGCAAAACACAAGAACCTATAATAATCCACAGAATCTGAGCCTTGCACTGTTAGATAGGAAGAACTATGAATTTTCCCCACAGCAGTTTCTGGAGCTGCTAAAAATAGAAACTACAGTACAGGAGAAGTGCTGCCCAGGAGGCCAAATCTCCCCCTCCTATTTCTTTTTCTCTCTACATCCAATAGACACTATTAGATAAAATGGTGATAAACGTATATAAAACTAAAAGGATTCATTCATTAATTAGCACTCAATAAGCACATCTATTCATACGTGTTGGTGTTTGCGTTTGCATGTGTGTGAGGATCGCTGATACAGATGCGTGCTGAAATTCTTAATATTGATTTTTCTACAGCCTGCACACACAGACGATTGATCTCTAATGTGTCTGCCTCACCACACATTCACCTCCCCTAAGAGACTCATTCTTCAAAAGTTTTCTCTTTTTAACCAAGGAAATAAATTTGATAACATACTTGATGTTATGTGTATAAAAAGGGAATCATGGTCTGAATAAAGTCCTATTAACAAGAATATCTTTATTATATGCTGATTAACTTTTTAAAGCAGACCGTGGAGGTAAAAGAATTATCCAACACCTAGTTTAAAAGAAGCAAATGTTACAGTAAGAACTCGAGGTTAATCAGGCAGCATCGATCAGTGCATCCTCAGGGGACCCCAGAACCATGATCACAGGGAGAAAAAATATTGTCTTTGCCATACCAAGCTGCTCTTTCGCTCCATGTGCAAAAAATGTACTCAAATTAACTGAGGTTTAATAAAGACAATATATTATCCCTTTAATACTAACAAAGTTCAACATGCATCCAAGACATGGAAAGGTTTTAAACATGCAATAGGTAATAAATGTAACCTTGCATTAAGTGTGTATGTGATAAAATGTCAGCAGTGGCTCTTGCAAATTAAATATCAATCAAAGGACTATTTCACTCTTTGTCTATAGGCATAGCATGGAGGAAAGCATGTCTGTTTTGACAACATTCATGACATTGAAACAACTCTGCCTCTGTGACATACACCCTTCTCTTGTTTTCTCCTCTAGTTAAATTTGGTGATTCACTGCCAATGTCTTTATATACAATGTGTGCAGATTTACTCATGGTTAACAAGTGGAGGTGGATTGAACTAACTCTTCTCTGAGGTTTTGGAAAATGTATATCGGGAGTACGGGGTTGATCTACTGATAGTTCAAGTTCAAGCAAATGGTTAGCTAAATCTGCTTTCTGGAAAACAGCCCTCCTACTGCCAGATGCAAAAAAAAACAGGGACAAGTTGACAGGGGCCATAAAGGTATGTATGTTGGTCTTTATCTGACTAAAGATGAGGGATGTTTGATACATGTACATCAAAACACATAAGTTGTCTATTAAACAATATTGAATTACTTAATAGATTGATCCTGCTACTTATGAACTTGTAAAAAAAAAACATGCTGCCTTTTAGTTTAAAGGTGTGAAACATAGCTTTAAGTATGAGGAAAACCTAGTTAAAGTTTTTAATCTGAAAGTGCTTTGTGTATCACGTTATTGTCTTTATTAAGATTAAGATTTACATGCAGAATAGCTTAAACCTTTTTTGACTCTGGAGTCTGGATTTATACTCTGTGGAATAAGTAGTTGGAACCATATTTTCAACCTGGGCCCTAAATGCTGAACGCACTCAAGAGCCTCAAGCTTATAACTATCTCTTCTATTACAAGAAGAGATGATTTGGTCTTTGAAAAGATATTTGTGGCTATATATTGCACTCTGTATATTGGTTTTCATGAAAACTCCATAAGCTGCACTCCATAAGTTATATAGCATTTTGTGCAAACAACTATATACTATAACAAAAACTAGAACAGCAATAACAATTACAATAATTTTGTTACTTTTTAGTTAATTTGATTGCTATCTTGCTATATTTTACTATTGTAATCGTGATTTGATTTTTTAACTTTGAGAGACATTAGGGAAGTGGTTTTCCACACACCACATTCTGGATCTCAAGTTTACATTTATAATAAAAGTGCTTTTCTGGGTTGGATTAATCACCCAATCTGGTCAATCTATCACTTCAAATTCTGTCAAGCAAACGCATACTCATTTTTTTAAACAAACAAAGTTTAATTTAACAGAAATTGCAGTTCAGATTATCTTAAATTCTGAACTTGAAAACAGATGGAGGGACAAAAATAACACTCTGTCAGGTTCAAAGCAAAACAGCCTGCCATTAAATGACAGGAAAGAGTAAGGAAATGCTTGTACTGACATTAGAGATGCCAGGTGTCTTGATTTAAAAAAAAGTATTACTTAAATTCCACAAATTAATAAATCTGCATTAGATCATTATGTTTGAAAGCTCTTGTTAATATAGTTTTTCTTTATCCTAGTTAATAAAGTTCTTTATATGTTCATATAATGGGGCTGTTGCCTTTGCTTTGTGTGATTTTACTGTGAAAATACTAAAAGAACCATTCAAATTAGAATATGTGTGATGAGGGTCGGAAAACTCATGCAGAAACCAAAATATCTTACCATTCTGGAACTCTTGGTCACATCTGAGAGCACAGATAGGAAAACAGGAGAAAAATTATTCAATATCCACAGAGCATGAACACAGACACAAAGCAGTTTGTTATTCTTCCTTTTGATTCAAGTTGGTATGAAATGTGTTACATAAAATTGTACATCCAATAGTAACTTCAAAGACAACTTTTCTTGATCTTAAAAGATAGAGGGTTTAAACACGGCCCTACTGTTCAAGGTAGATTGGTTTAAGTCCCAATTTGGCTACCACAAAACAATTATGTGTTTCAGGTCCGGAAGGCCAGGACACTTGGTTAGGTGTTGTCCTGAGCTACACAAAATAATTAGCAGAACAATGTTTAAGAGAAGGAAGGCAAAAGTTTTTTTGTAGGCAAAAGTAGTTTGGGGTCATATATCCAACTTTTACATACCAAAGTCTTGTAAATATGAAGAGATTTAAAAGGTAGATGCCTAAAGGTTATGGCAAAATAGCATGTAGCAACCTTTGTTTTAGTAAGTAAGTACACAGAAGTGTTTCTGTTTCTAACTATTCAAAACATTTATCCTGACCATCTCATTCTTGCTGGGGATCCAGAATGAATCTTTATAGATAGAAATGTAATTTCTAATTATATTTAGAGTCACACTCAGCTTTCAGGGTGAATTAGATGATTGATTCCTATGGTCTTGCAGATATGCTGAGAAACTTTCACTATAAAACAAGATAATGCTCATGGATATAATTCATAGATGAAATGCTAAAATTAAAGCTCAATGTTGATGTAGAACCATCACTGGAGCAGAAGATGGCCAAGAGCTCACTGATCTTGGAGAGATACACAAGACAGCCTCATGTTTTTGCACATCTTTTTTGAAGATCTGTTTAAAAGCTAAACTACAGGTCAAGAGCTCCAAATATCATTCCTCAGAGACCTACCTACAATAAACAAAGAGGAAGAAAGAATGCTGGTAACTCAGATATCTCAAGTAAAGCTACAAAAGTCACTGATGAGCATCTAGAATGGTTGCGCTCCAGGATTAGATCGGCTGACCATCAATTTTATACAGCTTTCTGGGACATTCAAGCAGATGATATATTAGATGTGCTGCAAGAGAGCAGTGCTACTGCATAGCTGCAGGAGAGAGGTTTTGACATTATCCCCCATAATAACGTTGACCTTAAAAGTGGAGGTAGATTTTGAAATCATAATAATAATTTTAAAGAAACAATGAAGTCAACTATACCCTTGGGGAGGAGGGACATGATTTTACATCAATGTGAGGTGGTATACAGATGTAACTGTTGTGAAGAAGATCTGCTGTCCTAATCTGGAAGTGCTTTTTATTAATTATAAGCCTTCTACTAACCACACAAGATTTCCTCAAATATGTGCATGAGCGAAGTTTTGCTACAGCAGACTGATGAGATCACTAATGAGGAGAAACAGTATCCGGACTCTGTCTTTGTTACTTCAATAAGGCTAATTTGAGAAAAGTTTAAGTGCCCCAACAGAGAGGGGAATATTCTGAACTATTGCTACACCACAATAACCGGGCTGCCTTGGGATTTTCTGATCACTGTCTGGTACATTTCCTCCTATCTTACAGGCCAAAGCAACAGTGGAACAGTGACGCAGAGCAGGTGCTTCAAGGCTGCTTTGATTGTACCGGTTGGAGATTTTTCGAGGACTCTGCCACAGATCTGGAAGATCTCAGAGACTCTGTTTCATCTTACAACCGTTTCTGTGTAAAACCATGTTTCAAACTCAAACAGCTTCTTCAAGACAAGGATGATGCCTACAGAAGTGGAGACAGAGCTTTGTATAAACAGGCCAGAAATACATTGAACAAGGATATCAAAGCTGCCAAGAGAACGTACTCTAAAAAGCTGCAAAACCAGTTTGTTACCAACAATCCTACCTCAGTATGGTCAACAACATAGCGCTAGCATCTTTATCAATGGGCAATAAATAATTTGCTGAATGAGTTTTACTGCAGATTTGAGACACTCTCCGATTGTCTCGCTGAGCAGCCATTAACACCTCCAGGACACACTTGCACTAACGTCTTCAGAACACACCTTTCTCCCACTCCTGTTCTACAGATCAGCAAAGGTTATGTTTTCCAGCTCTTCAGGAAGCAGAGGAGGAGGAAATCACCAGGTCCAGATGGTGTCTCTCCAACATACCTCAGAACCTGTGCTGACCAACTGGCTCCCATCTTCTCTCTGATCTTCAACAGATCACTGGAGCTGTGTAAAGTCCCTGCATGCTTCAAATGCTCCAACATCATCCCCATCCCCAAAAAGCCTAAAATCTCAGGTCTCAACTACAGACCAGTGGCCCTGACATCTGTGGTTGAAAAAAGCCTTTAAAAGACTGGTGCAGGCCATCTGAAGAACATCACTAGACTTCTACTGGACCCCCTGCAGTTTGCTTATCGATCTAACTGGTCTGTGGAGGATGCAATCAACACTGGGATGCACTACATCCTGCAACATTTGGACTAGCCAGAGATTTATGCGAGGATCCTGTTTGTGGACCTCAGCTCAGCATTTAACACCATCATCCCATCACTCCTTCGAAACAAAAGCTTCCTGTTCTCTGTCCATGACTCCACCTGGCAGTGGATCACAACTTCCTGACAGACAGAAAACAGCTTGTGGGGATGAGGGAATTCATACTATGCACCCGTACCATCAACACTGGCTCCCTCCAGAGGTGTGTTCTCTCTCCCCTTTTCTTCACCCTCTACACCAATGACTGCACCTCGCACTGGTTGCAATGACTCGCACCTCATTGGTCTCATCCAGGACAGCATACAGACAACAGGTGGAGCAGCTGTTTTTCTGGTGCAGTCTAAACTTGGAGCTCAATACCATCAAAACAGTGGAGATGACGGTGGACTTCAGGATACTCTCCTCTTACCATCACAAGTAGCACTGTGGCACTTGTGGAGTCATTCAGGTACCTGGGCACCATAATCTCTCTGGACCTGAAGCAGAGCACATACATTGACTCCATTATGAAGAAGGTCCAGCAAAGGCTATACTTTCTGAATTTCAACCTCCCACAGATGCTGCTAACCCAGTTTTACTCAGCAGTCATCGAGTCTGTTCTCTGCTCCTCCATCATGGTCTGGTTTAGCTCCACCTCTAAATCAGACATCTACAGACTTCAGAGGATTATTCATATGGCTGAGAAAATCATTGGCTCTCCCCTCCCCACCCTACAGGACCTATACACCACCAGAGTTAGAAAGAGGGCAAATAAAACCACTCTTTAAAAATTATGGGGAAATGTGTGGTGAAATTCACTGCTGGCTTAAATTCCCATATTAAAGTCAAAAGTGAAACAGACAAGGTTGTGAAAAGTCTGAAATCTGAAAAGATCTTCCAAAAAGATCATAAAAAAAAACATGTTATTCATATATAGCCTGAGAGCATCAACTTTGTGAAACTTTTTGGCAGCTCTTTAACCTCCACTAAGTGTGATTACAAAAATTCTAACAGCTTGCGTTTATAAAGTTGCAAAACTGCTTTTAGTTTGCATTTTAATTGTTACAAATTTATATTGGCATAAAAGTGCTTGGACTGAAGCAATTGGTCTTACTTTACTTACTTACTTTTTTTCATAATGTTTTTTGATTATATGGTTCATAAAACTATGAGAAACCTTCAAGGCTTTAAAAAGATACCTTTAATGAAAAGAGACATAATAGAGTGCACGAACGGTGTGAATACACTCATGTTAATGGTTGAAATTCATTCAGTAACTTGTGTAAAATTTGTAAAAGTAAAATAGTTTTTAGGCCAGTCAGTTTATAACTTCCCAAACATCTTGCCACTGAGCTTGCCCACCACTAATGATTGACAGGTGCATGGGCCATCATATATACGTGTCAATCATGTCAGGTTATGGCCAAACAATGTGAATTACATGCTAAAAATAAGAAGAGAGCTCTCAAAAATCCGATTATTTAAACAGCAGTTTTAGCATGTTTGAGTACATTACTTTCTTGTAAAATACAATCCATTTAAAAGATAATTTTTTTAATGAAAGATTTTATACAGACATACAGGGGTCAGGTGCCAAGAAGTCAGGGGAAACGATGGCATTTGCCTTACTTTAAAAAACTTTATATGTCTTTAAAGTACCTGCAAAAGCTGATGTTTTTTTTAAGATAAGTTTTATTGAATTAATATGAGTCTTTAAAGCAACAAAAGATTTTGATGGACTTACTGGCATCACAATAAAGAAGATTCTGGTCAAATTATCCATACATATCTGATAAGTTTTTCTTTTGATGTGCTCATGTTTTGAAGAGATTTGATATAATTTACTTATTCTGCAATTTTTACATTGAATCAGCTTGAATCATTATCATAAGAGATCTGGAGACTTAAATTTTGAAGCTGTACAAAAATACCCCAAAAAGAGAAAACTCCTTTATATGAGCAAGATTCAGATTTGTAAAAACACAATTAGATGTAAAGTTGGTATATATGTACTCAAACTAATGTGTGTAACTTCTGTGAATATTCTGAGTGATTGCAGACATGTAGTAGAACTGTCGAGTGCTTTAGATTTTGATGCATTAAAAAAAAGTGTCTCATATACTTACATGACTTCTAAATCACACAACGCAATTTTTAAAATTACATTCAACATATGCACAAGGCACATTGTGACATACCAGTCAATGTCACAAATAACAATTACACATTTATTTTATTTTTTTAATCACACTGCTGTGACCACCAAACAGAATAGTTTTCCCTCCTAGGGTCTCCACCTGCACTAAAACTATTTTAATTTACATCTCAGAAATTGTGCAATTATTTCAGTTTTGATATATCAATATCAAATGACTCTCCTTTCAATCAATATTTAATGATTCTGTTCAGCTCTTCAGGATTTCATCAAACAGATCAAAACATATGATTATATATATATATATATATATATATATATATATATATATATATATATATATATATATATATATATATATATATATATATATATAATAATATAATCATATGATCATATCATTAATTTTCCATTCAATGTGGTTTGAATTTATTTTTAGTTTCTGTTAAGATTCATATGATAGAGTTGAATTTAATATTGCGTTACCGATATTATGTCATGTTGTGCATGCAATTCTTTTTATATATAATTCTTTGTACAATTATTGAATTCTTTGCTTTTTATTTTTTCTCTTAAATTGTCATTTACACCTGGATAAAGGTGACTGTAAAACACCCACCCACACACACACACGCAGGCACGTCCATGCGCACACACATACAATGGTTGGTTCTAGTTTGTTTTCCAATCTGAAATTGAGCTCAAATTCATGATTAGAGTCAGAAATGAAACAATCATAAAGAGAATTGAGAGCTGAAATGTCTGTGCTTAACATTTATTGTATTAAGGTATTATTCCAAATATATCATAAATGGCCTGTGCAGTGGTGGAGAGAGTAAATATAAAGCACTGGAGATTATTTTGAAGATTTTATTTCCTCTGAAGAGCAAAACTCAATGAACTGGGCAAGGAAGCAAACTAGAGATCACACATTGGCTTGTGCCCAATTTTCAAACTCAGCAGCTTTAAACAAATTCATTCATTATTGATCAGAACTAATCAATGATGGGGCAGTCTGGTGCAGTAAACTTGAGTGTCTGTCAAATCAAGCTTCCTTAGAGCTCAGCTCACACTTCTACGTCTGAACTCAGATGTCAATCGTACATACACTTACAAACAAACCAGAAAATTCAATAGACGTAAAGCTAAAAACAACTATCAAAAATCAACAAAAAAAAGAAAATTGGTTTAAACAAAGGGAATACATGTTTTTGAGGGTATCAGCCTGGAAAAACACTTCTTTCTATACTATACTATATGTGTTTTCTCTGTCAAGTTTACCTTTTTTGTTATTTTATTTAACTTATACATCTAATAATGATGAATCAAGCTTGGGACCTGCTCATTTAAGAACTCATTTAAGGACATTTTGAAACTCATTGAAAGAACAATTAAACACCAGTCGGTATTTATTGTTGTGGCAAACCAGATGTAACAAGGTTCTTCTGCCTCTGCTGTAATGGACTGATCCTATTTAACCACATAACCAGTCTCACTGAGTTAGGCACTCCAGAGTAAATCAAGGCACTTCAGAATCCTTCTGAAGTCTCTTTTCAGTTCATCTCAGATTTGCCAAAACAGATAGGAAGGATCATTGGCCACTGGATTGGATGCAATGCCTCTGTACCATTAGGACCTGACCACTAGCTTCCTACTCCAAAAAGGCAAGACATTCAGTTCCCATATCCTTTCTATGATCCTGTAGAGAAGATCATTGTTTTGAGGAGCTAACTATAAGATGAAGAATTATATGTGATGTTCATTTCTGCCCCCTGGATTACCAAAATCCAGGGTTGTACCAATTTCCTCTGCTGCCTTGACGGAAAGGCTCCTTGGCAGTAATTGGTGCTCATCGTCTGAACTAAATAGCAACAATCGACGCAGATTAAAAGATGGCTGTAAAGGGACAACGTTTAAATATAGATTCTGTCTCTGAAGAGCTTGAAAAGGATATAAGCATTAAATCAAGACCAGAAGCAGTGAATGCTTCCATGACCTGATCGCAATATCCAGGATATTTTGAGCTAAGCGGTGTCTTGTCTGACTGCACATAATGCAAGTGTTTTCTGGTCAGGTAAGACAATAGTGTGTTGTGCTTCTAGTATGACATACGTTTGCATCATATTGGATTCATTGTGCAGCACTTTCAGAAGAACTGTGCCTTATGAAATGAATGGTAAAAGGTATATAGAGTTTTCTGTTTAAGGTGCTCCATTTGTCATGTGGGTTTTCAGCAATACTGTTCTGAAGCATCTGAAGATGGATTCCGCCACAGTTACTGCACTTGCCTCCAGAATTGGCTCATAAGCAAATTATCAACAACGATTCCCATCAGAAATCTGGTTGCTGATATCAATGATGCTTTGTTCCCACAGAACAGAAACTTTGTGAGCTGTCCTTTTCTGAAATTTACACATTTGGCTCTGTTGTTTAACTGAATATGTCTCCTTTTCAATTCTATGAGCTCCTTCCTGGTTATAGAAATTCACCAATCTGTTTGAAAGACATTGTTGCTAAGCCTTGACTTGGAGCCTTGCTGTGAGATCTTGTTGTATTCGTTTTCACTGAGTAAAACTTCCTTGAAGCTGGAGATACTTTGGACGCTGGACGTTTACTCAGCAAATGATCAACATGTGAACAGCCTTTTAACTCTCTATCCATTTGGCCCTTCCAAGGATAATAAGATACTCACTAAAAGGTGAACTTGAAAAGCAACACTCTGAAAGCTGTAAAGATCACGGGGTTTTACTTCTGGAGGCATCAAAATGGCTGCTATTCCACTCTTTGCCAATTGACGAAGTTGTCCATACTGAAACTGTAGAGATTGCATTGTTGCTGAGTATTGATATTGGACATTATTGACCAATCATCTGAGCTTCAGGCTTTTGAGGTGTTCCAATAAGCTTAAGATAGGCAAATTCTGCACAGCATGTAGGCAGTGTAGAATGGAAAAAAGGGGGCCACTGTGCATTGTACATCACTCAATATCTTCCTTAAAAAATCCATGCTCAGGTAATCTATAGGTCTCTGTCTGATTATCAGTTATGTAGGACTAGCTGGCTCACTGCGGCTGAAGCTCCTTGTTGCTCCTCAGGCTACCTCGGAGTGCACTGGGAGGAACAGCTGGTCGGTGATGACTATAGTCTACAATATAATCATTCAGATGTTTAGGTGTGGAGATGCCTTGAGGGTCTTCTTAAAGTTTCCTCAAAAGGGAGAGGGGTTGATCGTTCTTTAGTCAACATTAGTACAGTAATCAATAGCTCCGGTTAATTATCTGCTCCTGCTTCTCCCAAAACTTGTTAAAAGAACTTCACTTTGTGTTCCAGAACTCTCTGACTCTGGTTTCTCCATCTATTCCATATAGTAAAACTGTCTATTGTGTCACTCTCTCAGAGAGAACTTTGGTGATTTGGGCAATGACAATGGATTGTCATTGGGCTGCTTGTGGAAGTCGCCCAAGCCTTTTGAATAAACTAGTAAAAATGATCATGACCTTAAAAAAAAAAAGACCACTTGAACCACTCACAACCGAGAATCAGCCGTACTCTGTGAAAATTGTGAGCTTAACACTATTAACTCCTGGGGTTTACTAGTACAGTTTATGCTGCTGCTTATCACAAGACTGAAAAAAGTGCATTGTATTCCCAACTTAAGCAGGTGAGTAGGCAAAACAATAATTAGACGTCAGGTCATTAAAATATGTCAAGAAAACTAGAACATTAATGACACAAGAATGCACTTGTATAAATTACAAGGTTGGAAAGTAGAGAAAATAGAGAGGGGATTGGAAAAAATATGATAGCATGACTTCATTGAATTGAATTGGAAAATTTAATTGAATTGGAAAACAAACGTTAACGGGAAATGTTCACATTGCACTGAACAAGAAACTCTAGAGCCTGTTTTACTACAGTTCATAAAATACAGAGAAGAAACAAATTTCAGCACCAAGAAAAAAAATCATAACATCAGCTTAAACACCTTTTTTGGAAGTAGTACTTTTAATTTAAGTACTCTTAATTTATTTAATTATTTTTTTACAAATCTTGCTACATTTATGCATACTTTGGGATTTATCCACTGCCAAGTACATTTTAAAAAGTAAAAACCAATACTGATATTTTCAATATTTTTAACATTTATTTCAATTTAATGGTTATACCAATTTAGCATGTTGAATACTGAATGTTTCAACAATACATATAATCAACAACAATAATATAACATAATATGTATTTTATATACATTTTATATGACATATAATATGTCTATACAACTAGCAAAACCTTTACACTTTATTAGGTACATCTGTCCAATTGCTCATTAATGTAAATTTCTAATCACCCAATCATAAGGCAGCAAGCCAATGCAGTTGGTCATGTAGACATGGTCAGACAATCTGTTGCAGTTCAGTGTGAGCATCAGAACGAGGAAGAAAGGGGATTAATGTGACTTTGAAAGTGGCATGGTTGTTGGTGCCAGACAGGCGGGTCTGAGTATTTGGGTCTGAGTATTTCAGAAACTGCTGATCTATTGGAATTTTTTCTCACAATCATCTCTAAGATTTACAGAGAATTTTCTGAAAAAGAGAAAATGCTCAGTGAGCAGCAGTTCAGTGGCAAAAAAAAGATGGCCTGTCAACAAATTGACTTGTGTTCATTTAATTTTAACCTGTAAATAATAATAAATAATAAGTAAATTAAACTAGTGCTAGCCTGTCACTTCAGTGCTTCACAGCTACACATTCCAACTTTTAGATCAACGTAAATTTGCATTGAGCTGAAATAAGTATTTATCTGAACCTGAAGTAGTCTTATATACATCCTGAAAAAAAATCAAGGGCATAACGTTCAGTGTTGGACAGTAAGCCTTTTTAATAATGTCACTAATGGCAATAACTAATTCTCTAACACAGCACTTTTTATATAACCAAACTCAGTTACCATTACTATCTGCTGCACTAGTGCGTTACTTTGTGTTTTTGTTTCTACTTCCTACTTTTTCCTGTTGTTCATTGTTATAACACCACTCGAAAAGAAAACACATTCAGTGATTGGTGTACATCACTGGGTAGCCACAAAGAAGATAAGGTGTTGTGTGATTGGTGTTAATTTCACTTCACTTCGAAGGGAGAGGTAGTTACCAGTTACCTAAAATCTTTGGCCTTTTGTCAATTCTAGACTCTCTACTTTCCTAATCAGGAAATACTTATCCACATCCTCTGTGATAGAAAAGCTTTTTGTAAAAAAAAAAAACTATGTGTTACTTCACTCATTAGTATGTTAATGTTATACAGTCAATAGACGCGACCAAGACAGAAAAAGCAGTGGAGGATTAAAGTTTCCATTTATATGGAAGTATTCTGAATATTATTTAACTTTTTAGCCACATAATTGAAAAAAATAAATATTACAGCAAAGCTACTTTAGATTTTACTTGTAATATTGATATGATATATGGTATTTGTTTGTTGTTCATTTGTTATAAAGATTAAGATACAAAACCACCAAACAGGTGTCCTTAATGAACACTTCTTGCTACACAAATTATGCTAAATAACTCAAAAGGACCCGACTGGATTCAACATGACTCAAAGATTTCCAAATACAGAGACAAAAAAAGAACAGCTAACAAGTGCCAGACAGATGTACAGACACAAACATGAGACAGCTCTGCGCTGGAGAATTTGATGCTGTGCAGCAGTCAGAAATGAAATGCAGCGATACGCTGCTGACAGGTAAAAATAAGGCAGCATTTTCATCAGTGCTGGACCTGCTCTGCTGTCAGAGTGAAGATTTGTGTAAGAGGAAGCTTCTGCTCAATCTCCTTTTGACACACATACACACAGCGACACACTCTGTGAGCAGTGAAGAGTTTCATCGAATACCTCAAGATATAGACGATTTTAAGTATGTGCATTCTCTCATTATCCCTTTAGTATTCTTTAATGAGAGCTTGATTGAGATGTGCATCTCTTTTATATTAAACAATTCTAATAAATTATTATTATTATTAATAAAATATATATTCATGCAGCAGTAAACGCAACAGCCATACAAAAAGCTTTGCTGGGATACAGGGGATCTGTTTCAAAGCCTTGCTGCTATGTCCAAATGATTTGGGCAACACCCCACTTCTGTTTCCAGAATAGAATTGACAGAAGAGCAATTTGATCATGTGACCTGTAAATCTCGATAGTTCAAATCGATAGATAACGTCTAAGGTTACGTAGGTAACCAAGGTTCCCTGAGGGAACGAGACGCTGCGTCCAACGCTATGGGGAACGCTTGCTGCGTTTCCGGCTCTGAATTATATGTAAAATCTCGTCCAATGGACAGGTGTGACGTCATCCGAGCGCGACGTCGCACCCCCAGTGCGCAGTATAAAGGAGCCTGCGATGGAGACGGCCACCAGCTTTGAAGCACAGTAAGCGCCGTCGGGCCATGGGCGAAATGGCCTGGGGACGCAGCATCTCGTTCCCTCAGGGAACTTTGGTTACCTACATAACCTTAGACGTTCCCTTTCAGGAACTCGAGCTGCGTCCAACGCTATGGGGGACGAGTGTCAAAACACGCCAATTCACCCCGGACTGACAGTGTCTTCAGCCCAGAGAATCATCCAGATCCAATTGCAGGACCGGAGCAACATCAAAGAGCGTGGACCATCCCGCAGCGCTACCAATCCTGGAAGAATACCAGATGACAAGGCCCTAGTTGCCATACCTCTTGGAATGTGCCCTGTCCCCAAGTGGGCCAGAAAGCCAGAGGCTTACACCTAAGTATAGGTGATAACATTTTCCCAAAGTCCATCTGCTCACTGACTGCATCTTAGCAGGAGAGTCCGCCTGTGTGGACCATAGCACACAAGCTGGTCTGAGCTCCACAGAGCCATGCGACAGACATAACAGCCCAATGCCCACACTGGGCAGGTACTAATACAGACCTAGACAGGGGACTCACCTGGAGGAGGAAGAATGCCTGGAACCTAATAGGACACGGGGCGATGTGAGGCACCTGCGAGACATAGCTCGGCTTATGGTGCAGGAAGACTTCAGAAAGTCTTTGCGTGTAATCTCCATTCCAATTAAGGGAAGCATGGCGCTTAGAAAAAGCTGTCATAAGTGACAGGAAGTCGCAAGTACACATCACCCACAGTCTCACAGAGGCCTCTTAGGACCCCCAAGATGATGGCCAGGTCCCATATGGACACTCTTGTACAGATCAGGGGCCTCAGCCGCCTGGTACCGCGAAGACAACGAGATGTAAAGAGGGTGGGGGGGACTGCCCCTGACCTACAGAACTCTAGCTTGAGTTATCTTGACCGGGCAGAGCTAATCCAAAGTGTGGGAACAACCCAACACTGTGACAGTTGTTGTCTCGCGTCAGACCTCCTCGTAGATGGAGGACTGGAGTGGAGAATGGTCACAATGACCTCGGCCTGGAGGCCGAACGCTAGAGCTGCACCCCCACCGGGGCTATAGATACAGTCTCCGCAATTCTGGACAGGGATGAACCACCGTCCCATGTTATTCCTCCAGGACTCCGGGAAGCAGTGACGGCATTGATAAGCACGGGATACAAGTAGACCCGAAGCCCTTGTCACCGAGAGCCTGGGTGAGCGCAGGTGCAATATACGCTCCCTGAGGCACCGAGGGTGGCAGGGTTAGCGGAAAGAGGTGAAGGGTCGCCGGGAGACGACAGCCTTCCAAGAAGTGCGCCGCTCTATGAAACCGGAGACCCCCCTGGCTGTCAGCTTCCGGGAAGCAGTGCTACTGGGGTGATGGCTCCTGATAAAGCACGGGATTCAAGAAGACCCAAAGCCCTGGTCACCGAGAGCCTGGGTGAGCGCAGGGGCAATATACGCTCCCTGAAGCACCAAGGGTGGCAGGGTAGCGGAATAGTGGCGAGGGGTCACCGAGAAACGCTAGCCTTACATGAAGTGCGACGCTCTAAGAAGCCGGACACCCCCACAACCGTCAGGAGCACTTAACCACAGCCTGTTCATAGGAATGATGGCCCTCAGACCTGTCATTCTCTGGCTGGGGCTTCCTCCCAGATGTCGGTCCCAGGTGCGACACAGCAACTGCCTCCAATTCAACCGGCCCGGGATGTAAGATGCTCTAAGGGAGCAGAGCTTATACGGCCCTACAGGGAGAAGCGTAAGCCCCCCCTGCTGGTTGATGTAGACCACCACGGACATATTGTCTGTGCTTCCGTAGAAGCACTGATGGCCTCTGATGTCTGGCAGGAAGTGCAAAATGCATAAAAAAACAGCCAACAACTCCAGGCAATTAATGTGCCAAGGAGATGGAACCAATCCTACCGACCATGGGTAGAGCGGTTCCCGAGCACCGCCGCCCCTCCACCCGTGCGGGGACACCTCCGTGGTTATAGTTACTCGACGGCACGGTGCCCTCCACAGGCCCTGGGACAGGAACACAGGGTCCCTCCAACGAGAACAGCACGGGGGCCTTAGTCTCGTGGTTCTAATAAGCCAGAGCAGGGAGCCCTGGGGAGAGAACCCTGCGCTCCCCAGCCACCACTGAAGGGGCCTCATGGAGCTGTCCAACGGAAGAATAGTCGCCGCTGGCCCCAAGAGGCAAAGCAGTTATTCAAACTGCAGCCGACAGTGAGTGACCCAGCCTCGCTCTCCTGGTCCCCTCTAGAATCGCAGAGATCCTGGCCTGTTTAGACAGGCACGCCCGCATGTGGTGGAATCCCATACCCCACATACTTACCTGTTTGGGTTGGGGAAAATCCACTCTTGCGGGGATCTTGGAGAAGGTCCTGGCGAGAGCGAAAGGCTGACAGAAAGCCTTCGGTACTGGTAAGTCATTGACGGCTCCTGATAAACCACGGGATTCAAAAAGACCCGAAGCCCCGGTCACCGAGAGCCTGGGTGGACGCAGGGGCAAGTACACGCTCCCTGAAGCACCAAGGGTGGCAGGGTAGCAGAATAGAGGTGAGGGGTCGACGAGAGACGACAGCCTTCATGAAGTGCGCCGCTCGATGAAGCCAGAGACCCCCTGGCCGTCAGGAGCACTTACCGAAGAACTTCCTGTGAGAAGGACAAATAGGGACTTGAAAGTATGCGTCTCGAGGTCGATGCAACGAACCAGTCACTATACTTGATCTGCGCCACGATCTGCTTTAAGGTAAACAACTTGAATGGCAACCTCATGATGCGACTGTTCAAGCGCCTCTGATCGAGTATGGGGCGCGGTCCCCGTCCTTCTTCGGAACCAGGAAGTATTCTGAAACCCTGATTCTGTCCTGCACAGGCACCACCTCAATGGCCCCTTGCGCAGCAGGGTGCAAACTTCCTGGTCCATGACCAGAGCTTGCGAGAGAACAGCAGTAGGCAAAACCACGATAATACAGGGCCCTTAGGTTTCATGACCCGCAAGACCCACTGGGAGACCTGGAAGGCTGAACAAGCCCACATGAAGCGACTCAGGGGAACCTACCTCTTGAGGTTGGCTTCTGGTCACTGGTGGGTAACGACTCCTGATACAGGCACGGGATTCCATGGAAGACCCAAAGCCCTGGTCACCGAGAGCCTGGGTGAGCACAGGGGCAAAGTACACGCTCCCTGAAGCACAAAGGGTGGCAGGGTTAGCAGAATACATGTTGAGGAGTCACCGAGAGACAACTGCTTTCCATGAAGCGCATCCCGAAGTTGTAGACCCCCCTGCCCGTCAGGAGCGCTTAGCCGCCGCCCGTTATTGAAATGATGGTCCTCAGACCATATCTCCCTGGGCTGGGGCTTGTGTCGTCACCCCTCGGGAGACAGCAACACTCCGCTTCTGGGCCTCCTCTGTACCCAGAAGCAGCAGCCTTAGGAGTCTGCTCCCACCCAGCAGAACTCCAGGTAAGCCCTCCCCACCAAGGCCGAGGTGGCTCAGAACGGCTTTGTGGGGAGAGCCGGGACCTTCAGGGATGACGTTCATAACAAGGGAGAGATAGCTCGCAAGCATCTGTCCACCTTGAATCGTCTCATACCACGCCCCTGCAACCCCTAGCTGTTCAATGGTGAACATCGGGAAAAAGGCAGGTACATCAAGCTAGCTCTCTAAATGAGGGGCCTGTGCCACTGTCGGCCAGAAGATCCCTTCTGACTGCGCAAGTCACAACCTCCAACCGCTTCTCTCGCCTGTGCCGGTTTTACAGCGGCTACCAGTGGAGGGACGTCACGAGTCAAACCCCATGACCGAAGTGGGTGCTCTGCCTCTGTTGAAGCGGCCTAGCCACCTGGCGCAGGGGTAAGCACTTTTCTCGAAAAATGCTCTCCGCGAACGGAATGTGCACTGCGGACACAATGCTCACAGCCAACTCCCTCAAGAGCCAGCTGGGCTAAATCCACCCGCAAGCGCCGCATGGAGTGGCAGCCTGGCCATCTGTGCACAGAGGAGAGCACTTTCTTCGAGAAATTCTCTCCGGAAGCGGAGTGCTGACAGATAACTTCCTCGAGAGCCAGCTGGTCAACATCCGCCCTCAAGTGCCACATGGAGCGCGTGCGACTTGAACCTGGTGACCAAAGCGGGCGCTCCGCCTCAGCAGGAACAGTAGCCTGGCCACCGGTTGCGAAGAGAGTGTGCAATGCATGCATTCTCTGAGCTTACCAGATTTGATCCGCTCCCAGGCGCCATAAGGAGCGCGTGCGAGTTGAAGCCGGGACCCAAACAGGCACTCTGCCTTGGCAAGAGCGGCTATTCTCCACTCCCAAGCACGCCAAATAGAGCTCGTAAGCTTCAATAGCAACAAGTACAAGATATAGTTGTCCACACTTTTGGAACAAGAAGACATATAAAGAGCGCTTACTGAATGCAGAAAAGCTGGTGGCCGTCTCCATCACAGGCTCCTTTATACTGACGTCGCGCTCGGATGACGTCACACCTGTCCATTGGACGAGATTTTACATATAATTCAGAGCCGGAAACGCAGCAAGCGTTCCCCATAGCATTGGACGCAGCTCGAGTTCCTGAAAGGGAACTATCTTGATAACTATCGTTAGATCTCGTTAGTACAAAGACATATTTTTGTCATAGGGTGGAGGAGGGTACGTTATTTGCCCAATTAAAATAAATCCCATTTAGGACAATCAGCAATTAATGTCATGTAATTTATGTTATTTACTTGTAGATTGACAGTTTTCTGTTGTGAAAATCGTAGTTTTTAAACATGATTTACTAATGAAAAACCAAAGGGTTGACACATAACGGGGAGTCATAGATGAAAGTGTTTCTATTATTTTAAGTATTTGGTTCAAAAGCATTTGAAAAAGTAAATTTCTGACTAATAAACAAAAACAAATAAAAAGAAAAAATAGAAAAAATTTAGAAAAAATCCCTAAATGCATTAATATTAAATCTCCAACAAAAAATGAATGCTAGTCTTTTTGCGAGTATTTAAAGCTTTTCTGTTTTCTGTTTTTCTGTTCAGTACTCATCCATGCTTACAAACACATTGTAATTAATGATTGTTAAGCAGAGGAAGTGCAGGTTGGGCAATTCAATATTCAAGTACTGAATGAAGAAGAGAGGATAATATTGTCTGATAATTTAACATGAAACTTTTTTGCTGGCAACTTAAACTATAAACAAAAAATGTTGAAAAAAAAAAAGTTATTCATGTAAGATCATTCACATTTTAATTAACTGGAATCATGTTATCTTACACGTTCAAAATGTAAAATGTAAATATTTTTAGGCCACTTCTTGTCAGTGGTACTCTTGGCAGCCAGAAGGAAACTTGAACATGTATGGAATAAACGTTTCCAGCAATCCTGGGGTTAAAAATTCCAGGATCTTGTTTTAATTTGTCCTCTACCCTTTGCTGACCTCACTATACCACAACACGAAGAAACACATGTATTTTGTCTTAAGGTCTCCAACCCAGGTTCAAATCAGGGGATGTAGCCATCATGTACTCAGTCTCAGGGGCCTGTCACACTAGCTTTTAAGTGGTCCGATTTTAGACCCTGCCACAAGCTAGCATGTTTTTAAAATACTAAGCTTTAATATAAATGATCCAAACAGCAACAGGGTTTATTCTAATGTACTTAACATCATCTCTGAAGTTCTAAGAATAAATTTTACTTTAAAGATTTTTTAGATTTCTCATACTCTTATCTCTCCTATCCGATGGCATGAAATGCAGTTATCACAGGTCAAAGTTAAATTTACCTCTACTTTCATAAGAGCAGAATAGAAAATATCACCATCTGAAACTTCAGGTAACATTCTCATTCAAGTGACTGGATTTAATTTCAGTGTGACAGGGATCACTCCTCCTTTTGAAATGAATGAGAAAGCTAATTTGCTTGTCACATATATATATATATATATATATATATATATATATATATATATATATATATATATATATATATATATATATATATATATATATATATATATATATATACAGATGGTGACATCTGATGGTTAATCATTACCGCTGTACCGCGGCAAATTTGTCATATTGCTTCTTTGCCATTGGGTGGCTTCTTCACCTCATAAATAAGTCACCTGGATTGATTAAGTTCGAAAACGTTCATCAAAACTTCACATTACTAATTTTTATGTCTCAAGTTAGCTGATCATGGAGCCAGGGATGGAAACATGTTTTTCAAGCTCCAAAGTTGGCTAGTTTCAACATTGGAGTGAATGAGAACTTTGGGACCAGTCTCGGCTGCTCAAGGGAACTGAAGTTCAGTCACTTTCTATCACAGACTATCAAGGACTTTCTATCACTTCTATCAAGGACTACCTCCCACCAGACTTTGACCCCCATCAGTTTGCATATCGTGAGAACAGATCCACTGAAGATGCCATCGCCTTAGCTTTACATGCTGTGCTGAACCACCTGGAGCAGCAGCAGAGCTATGTACGAATGCTCTTCGTAGACTACAGCTCCGCATTCAACACAATCATTCCAGACACACTTATCAATAAACTGGACACTCTTGGCTTCCCCTCTCTCACATGCGCCTGGATTAAAGACTTCTTGAAAAACAGGCCCCAGACTGTGAGACTCAGCCCCCACCTATCCTCCACTCGCACACTGAGCACAGGCTCCCCACAGGGCTGTGTGCTGAGCCCTCTCCTGTACTGTCTCTACACCTTTGACTGCAGGCCGAACCACAACAGCAACCTCATTGTGAAGTTTGCTGATGACACCACTGTGGTTGGACTCATCTCAAAGGGTGATGAAACAGCTTACAGAGCGGAAATCCTGAAGCTGACCACCTGGTGTTCGGAGAATAACCTAGCTTTGAACACCAAGAAGACCATGGAGATCATCATCGACTTCAGGAGGCGCAGCACCGACCTAGCACCCCTTTACATCAACGGTGATGTCTGGAGAGGGTCCACACTTTCCATTTTCTCGGCGTCGTCATCTCGGATGACATCTCATGGACGGAGAACATCACAGTGGTCACCAAGAAGGCCCAGCACAGACCACACTTCCTGCGAGTCCTCAGGAAGCACAATCTGGACTCCAGCCTGTTGCTGACCTTCTACCGTGCGTCCATCGAGAGCCGCTAACATACTGCATCACAGTATGGTACGGCAGCTGTACCATGGCAGACAGGAGGAGGCTCCAGAGGGTGGTCAGAGCAGCACAGAAGATCATCGGCTGCCCTCTCCCCTCCCTACTAGATATTTACACCTCCCATTGCCTCAGCAGAGCCGAGAACATCATCAGGGACAGCTCTCACCCGGCTTATGGACTGTTTGAACTGTTGCCCTCAGGAAGGCGATATAGGTGCATCAGAATGAGGACAAACAGACTCAAGAACACTTCCCCAGAAGCCATCACTACCCTTAACTCTAACAGGCGCACACAGGGACTGGCTTAATCTACACTTAACCGGACCTAAGCATCACCCTGTGTGACATCAACATGTGCAATATACTCACTTTATTTCACTTTACATGGACAATAACCTTATAGGTGATAAAACTATGATTGCTGTGCAATTGCAATTTTAACATTATACATTGTCTAGCTATTAAACAGAACTGCCACCTCACCTACCTCCCCCCTCTCTTCTTTGCACTATTACTAAAGATATTTCTATTGTACTTGACACTTTATAGTATTTTTAGTAAATGTTGCACTGACTAGCGCTTAATCTCATTGCACATGTTTATAATGCAAATTGTATATGTGTATAGTGACAATAAAGGCATTCTATTCTATTCTATTTGCAGATTTAAGACAACTCAGAATTACACTGCTGCTGATGTTGGTTTGCAATCAATCTATGCTTACTCAGGACACTTATTGTTTCTTCTGGAAGCCACCTATAAAGACTCATGGGTATTGAAGTCTACTACTACAATTACAACCAGCCATACAAATATGCTTCAGAATAGTTCATAGTTCCAAACATAAGTTTTTTTTTATTAAAGAAATACTCCATCATAAGTACAAATCATTTTGCATATTGTATATGTGTATAATGACAATAAAGGCATTCTATTCTATTCTATTCTATTCTATCATGCATCAAGAGGGGCTCAATCACAGATGGAGGGGGGGTTGGATGGTTAGGTGTGGATTGAGGTCTTTCATAAGGTAGTTACTCACAGTTGCGGGATTTCTAAGTCGGTTATTTGTGTTATTTAATTGTCGATACACCGAGAGATTAGAGAAGCATATTTATGTTATGATGTAGGAATAAAGACTCTTGGGGAAAAAACTATTTGTTTTTTGTTATTCTCAATATAATTCCATAAAGCTGTTTCTTTGGTAGCACTTTATAATAATTGCATACTACTAATCATGTTTTAATCATTAACAAATAGTTATTAACTAATTTTATAAAGCATTGCTTTTATGTTATTACACATTTGTGAGCATTTTGTAGATATAAGTTTAAAGGCTTTATTCCTGGTTTATACATATCTAAATAATATAATTAACAACATTAAACTCATGCTTTATTAAGGATCAGTTAGTCATTTTTAAATAACATTTTTCACTATTTAAAAACCAGTTTAAATTTGATTGTTAGTTATTTGTTACTTCGTTAGTAAATTTTCAACATTTGACCAATGAGATCCTTCCCATGTTGAGACATTTACATTTAGGCCTACGTGTGGGAGCATGGTGTGTGAGAGCGACTCGTTTGTGTTTAAGCCCCTTTTTTCGTTAATGAATGGGTTTTTGTTTTTCCGTTGCTTTTCCTTTTGAACACTTTTTTTTTATAAAAAAAAGTTGAAACATTGTTAAATAAAAAAACAAACAGGGAAAGTTTTGTTGTGAAGTGGAGAGGAGAGTGTCCAGGATTTTTCAATTAAGAAGGGCTGTAACATTATATTAGATCTAGAACTCGCGGTAGAAGAGGTGCTAATCGCTATGGGAAACATTGAAGGCCATGAAAATTTAGTTTCAGGCACGAGAATGAAGAAGGCTGTGGTGGTGTTTCTGAAGGAAGAGGAGCTAGTGCACCGGCTGGTTCCTTGTGGAAAGCGGCTTGGTTATTTCAGAAACGCTGATGTAGGTAGTGCCGCTGTGCGCACCCTCTTCTAAAGTCACCATCTCCAATGTATCTCCGTTTATACCAATTGAGGACATTCTCATAGAGCTCAAGTGTTTTGGTAATTACTCTAGTTTAATTAAAAAATGTTCCCCTTGGCTGTTAAAGCTCTGCGCTGAAGCATGTGCTGTCTTTCAGAAGACAGGTGTCTTCGATATCTCTTTCTGTATTAACCACGGAGACAGTTCGTACATCATCTTTGCTGCAACAGACAGCATGCGTTGTTTTGAATGTGGAGATTTAGGTCATAAAAAAAATCAGTGCCCTCACAAAAATAATGACAAAAGTCAAAGTAAAAGACAAAATGAAGCAAAAAATAATAGTAATAATAAACAGTAAAAGCAATAAAATAATACAGAAAATGGAATGAATGGAAACGCGCGGCTGCTGTTACCAGACACCGGAAATAAAAGAGAAAAGGCTAGCGAGCAGGTTTTCCCTAGTGAAAACCATGAACACAAAACAACACCAGAAAAACAACAGTCAGAAAACAGTTCTGATCTCGAGGTGATTGTTTCTGTTTCTCACATGTGCGAGGGGGTGGAACCTTTGGTGGATGCTTCTGGAGATGATAGTGTAGATGTCTCAGCTGAGGAAGAGGCACCTGCAGCCTGTAGCAGACAGTCTCAGAGTGTGGAGAATGGAGGAGATGGATAGAGAGCAGGAGGAGTGTGGTGAGGGCTCTGAAACCTTAAAATTGAATGATTCTCCGACACTAAATGATGTGTACACAGTGGAAGAGTTAAATGAGTCCTTAGATCATACTAAGGCGAAAATGATCAATGTTTTAATGTTTAAAACATTTTCCTGAGTAAACACTGCTAACCTTCGAAAAAGTCATAGATTGCCAAAAATAGTCTAAAAAGAAGTAAACACACATGGCTGAAGGGACTATGTTTTTTTGTTGATTTGTGTTTGTCTCTCTATGGTCTCTCTTTCTTCGGTAAGGAACATTTTAAGGATTACCTCTTGAATGGAATGTCAATGGTATGAGGGACTGTAGAAAAAGAGCTGTCAGAGTTCATAGAACTGAAATAAAGTCAAGTGATTTTTCTGCAGGAAACTTATAGTGATAACAATAAAGAATCTGAGCTGAGTTTATGGTGGGGTGGAGAAACAGTTTTAGTCATGGAACACATCTGAGTGCAGGAGTGACAATCTTGTTCTCAAAGAAATTGAAGTAAAAAAGAAATCAAAAATTTAAAATATGTTGGTCCAGATGAGTTTTTAGGGGTTGGTGGAGATTAGAACTGTACAGCTTATTTCATCTTAGACAGATACAGCAAAGAACGCAGTTCAACATCAGCCTAAGCGATGAAGAGCTTGTGTGTTCAGAAAAATCTTGCGTATGTGTGGACAGAAAAAATATTTAATCTAAAGCAATATACATGGATGAAAGGATCAGTGCAGCAACGCTAGATCGCTTTTACATCCGAAGATTAGGCAGCGATAGACTCATTGATATTCCATGTTGTGTTTCCGATCACCACTGTATTACTCTGAACATCATTATGATGCATCCTAAATATAAAAGTCTCTACTTGAAACTTAGTGTATCACTTTTGAAACAATTTGTTCATAATTTTTGAGTGATTGGATAATAAGATGATTTTGAACATTCTAAGCAGTGGTGGGAAGTGGGAAAAGCACAGATAAGAATTTTCTGTCAACAGTACACATCACATTTTGCAAGAAAATTAAGCAAAAAAATCTGAAATTGAGCAAGAAATTTTTCAGATTACTGCTGACATGATAGAAAGCTCTGACTCAAGCTTAATGAGCGATCTGTGTGAGAGAAAGCAAGCTCTTGAGTCGATACTACAGGTTGGAGCTAAAGGATCCTGTTTCCTGTCTGTGAATGACATGGACGTACCTAATGCCTACTTCTTTAACTTAGAAAAGGTGTCCAGAGTCAAATGTTGGAGAAATGGAGAAATTTCAAATGGAGAAAACACATGATGTGTATCAAATGAGAAAAAATGCTGTTGACTTTTATTCTGACTTGTACAAAAAAATAAACTGATGATTATTGTGTTTCTCTGTGTTGGACTGTGAAATTTCCTTTCAAGAGTTGACTGAGGCAGTATTCCAGATTAAAGTCTGGTCATGCACCAGTGATCGATGGGTTACCTTTAGACTTTTATAAAGCTTTCTGGGACACTATTGGAGAGGACTTTTATGCTGTGATCATAGAGGTGCTCAAGGATAATCGTCTCCCCACACACTGCCAAAGAGCCGTGCTATCTCTTGTCCCTAAAAAGTCTTCTAAACAACTGGAGACCTGTCTCCGTTCTGACTGCGGACTATATACCGATAGCGAAAGGAAAGTGCTGGCTAGCAGGCTCAAAACAATTCTGGGAGATGTGATCCACAGTGATCAGTCGTACTGTATTGCAGAAAAAACTATTTACAATAATATCTTCCTGGTGAGAAACATTCTGGACTGCTTTCGATAGAGTCCATCATGACTTTTTTTTTTTTTAACTATGAGCGTGTTTGGTTTTGGAAAGGAGTTTATATCCTGGGTCAAGCTTTTGTACACCAATGTTTCATGTGTTTTAAAAGTTGGAGGAGGACTAAATCTCCCAATACTGTTAAGTAAAGGCATCAGACAAGGCTGTCCATTATCTGGCCAGTTATGTCGAACCACTGTTATGTCTGATAAGAAAACGACTGTGGCTTTAATGTTGGAAACGATTGTGATGGGTGTGGATGCTGATGATATAACTGTGTTTATCAAACATCAGAAAGATGTTGATGAGGTTAGCAGATGTATAACTGTCTATGAAAAAGCTTCAACTGCAAAGTTAAACTGGAGTAAAACTGAAGCATTTCGGAATAACGGTGAAGCAATTGATGCATTACCAACTAAAAACTAATGGTTTTAAATTCTTGGGTATTTATATGAGTTCTGAGGTGTCTTCAATAATGAACCTGATCTAGAAATGCATTTTCTGAAATACTGAATTTGGGATTTTTCAGTTTTCAGTTATAGTCATCAAAAGTAAAGTAAATATATTAAAATATTAATATAAAAAAATCTGTTTTTAATAAATACATATACTAAATGTGTTTTGCTCTTTCAACAGTTACTAAAATAAATCTAATTTTTATGGTATTCTCATTATAGCAGCAAAATCTGTCAATATTTTATAAACAAAATGTAAAAGATTGTGGTCATATTTTTGTAACATCCCCTATGATGTGTAGGATGTTGTAGGACACTTAAACAAGCTGATCTTGAACAAAAGTCTTGACCTCCACAGTGTAACTCATTAAATAAAGGTCAACAAAGTCCTGCAGAGCAGTAACATTGTATATTTTAATATATGCCTACGTCTGTCTGAATACTCCATTCTGATTGGCTGGCAGGTGTTGTATAATTCTTGATATATGTACAAGTAGCACCGGCTTAATCAAATCCCTCTATGTATCCTTGCATGACTTTATTTTATTTATATTATTTATATTATTTAAATTGTATTGTCATTTTTCATCAATCATTGTTTGAGGAGCTCTGGTCGACTAAAACCAAGAGCTACTTGATTAATTAATCTACCGGCACGACCCGCATCTACCGGCACGATTTTTTAACGCACTTTGTGGAGGCAATTGCATTCCGCTCCATTTCGTGCGGTTCTCCGCCTCCACGTAATTTGTTTAAAAAAGAATAATGCATGCTCAGCTGTTGTATATCCCTTACTTGCCCATCATGAAACACTTGTTTTTGCAAACTAACGTCCTCCTTGCTTGTCTGGTTTATAAGTGGAATGCACACTAAACCTGCAATTGATATGTGCAGGGTCGCAAATTTACATTACTGAAAATAAACATACATGAAACAAACATACATGATTCATTTTTTTTAAGTTTCTGCTGGTGATTTTCAGGTGAAAACCAACCATACATCATAGTTCACATGATGCAAATACATGGGCAGATATTCAAGTAAATTCATTTTATGGCATCAAATGTGATGATAAAGGGAGGGGCCTGCAAATATTTTTTTTAACTATTACCCGCAACAACAAAAAAACGTGAGACTTTAAGCAACACTGAAATTATGCATCTCTTTCGCTCTTTCATTTTCTGAGGATTAGACAAAGTTTACTCTGAGCTTAAACAGGGTTTGATTGACAGACACAGGTTTGTGTGAGCCTGTGAAAGGATGGTGTAATGCATAGGCGTCTGTCTTTGTTTACAAGCTGAATTTGTGAGCAATCTCTGGCTTCACAGCATGATCCATGAGACACACACATACACACACGCACACACACACACGCACACACACTCAGAGCGGGGACAGATGGTCAGGCTGTTTCATAGGCACAGAGAACATCCTGCTTTACTTCTATGTTCAGATACATCTCTCTTCACAGCAAGACTGTGATTAAAATGTTTTCATCATGAGGATTGGTCTCAGACTACTTTGGGGAGTCTGATCAATTCCTTCAGTTCTTCACACAAACTGAAAGGGGTTTTTGTGATTCTAAAACACTTCTACGCAAACTAATATCCAGCTCTGGTGACCAATAATGGGACTAAGTACACAAATACACACAAGCCCCCTTGCAGATGCACAAAGCTAAGTACAAATCTGGAGCTTTTGAGCTAACCTCATATGCTCAGTTGTGAAGAGACCTTCACAAATTCAAACCTGTCACCTTCAGATCACAAGGCTTCCTCTCACTCTGAAGGTCAGAGTTCAATCATGAATCTTCTCAAGGCTTTACTATGACCAAAAACAAAACCAATAGAAAACTAAAGACCTTGTCATACTCTGAACTAGACACCTGGTTAGGTGCTGACCACTGGGACTGCAAAAATGTTTGTTAAAATAGGATCCAGCTTCTGTCTCCGCCAGTTTCAGGACACCAGCAGTATGGGGAAGTCAGCGGGAGCATGAGGGGTGGTAATAAGCAGACACCCTGCCATCACTGACAATGATCACCAAAACTCAGTTCAAAGTAGAGTGGTTCTAAAAACTGATTGCTGTGGGTTTTATCAGCAGATTATACACTGCTCTCTCTCTGTGTTGTACTGTAGAGTACATTTCCAAACTCGTTTATGAAGACCAAAAAAACTCATCCCACATGCTATTCTGCCAGCTGTTACCATGGCAACGGCCCAGTCTGTTGGCAAGACAATCTCAAGGGAGAGCCAAGTATCCGACATCCCATAGTTAACACAGAAACTGGTCATAGGAAATGTAACCCTTCAAAGACACTTACATGTAAATTTTAATGTTTAATTACTACCGATTGTCTGATATTTTAACTAAGTCTGCTAAAACAAACTCAGCCTGAAATATCCTGATCATATTTAGTTTGTAAGATTTTGATCATGTGAAGTCCAAAAATAATTGAACACGACTGTTTTCAACCCTATCATGAAATATCTTAAATAATTTGCATTTAGTACACCTTAATGATTTTATTAATAGGGGCTAGCTTGTGATGTAGTCTGAAAAATTGACTTAGGGTGTGCCCCAGAAAAACTGGGTGTGTATAATAGTGTTAGATTATATGCAAAAAAAAACATGACAATTAATACAATAACTTCAGAACAGAACCGATTAATGTGGGTATCTGACTACGTTCAAGAAAAAGAGCTCAGTGAATGAGTTCTGATGTTATGTTCAATAATGAGAAATTAGCTTTGAGAGTTCAACATTACATTAGTCTATCAATGAAATCAAATATTTATCAAATTACTAAAGATCACAAGCTCAAACACCAGTATATCGTTTTTTAAATATTCAGTATTTATGGCCATATTCAGTCATTTGTAACACATAAATGAACTATCATAATGTTAAAGATTTTTAATGGGTTCTTTTGCAGGTTTGTGACAGGTCAGAGAGCCAGACAACTGATGAGCAACTGAACATCGCAAATTAATTAAATTAAGAGCTAGAGCTCCAGCACATCAGGAGTCTTATGTGCATCACTTACAATACCCCATAATTTATATTCACGAAAGACTATACTACAATCCTGTATATTCAATATAAAAAAGACTACTTTTAATATTTATTTAATTATTCATTAATTATTTATTGATTTTTATTTTAATATTTATTTAGTATTCAATATTATGAAGACTATTATACTCCGGTTGTCTCGAAAATTTAAGCCTACAATGCCCTGTTTAAAGGGACATTTTAGTTCTGTACATAGTGATTTGAATAAAAGATTAAAGGTCACTTGTGATCTCGTCCTGTGTTCCTTGACAGTAGCGGCTTGAAACTACTTGCATTTGGGGGAGTTTCCACGGCATACTGTACCTGATACAGGTACTTTTTTGTAACCACTGAAATGAGGTTTCATGAAGCAAACTGAGACTGCTGAATTTTTTAAAGATTTTTTTCTTATTAAAAGAAAATGTGACATGACATTCTGTTCACCACTGATTGGTCAATCTCCAAGCTTACCATTTCTTTGACCTGAAAGATCCTGGCAAACTCCTGCACTTATTAGTGCCACCATCCATTTTTTTTAAGCAAAGCTCTTACGTGGGGGAGTGAGCAACATTCTAAAAACAAGCCCACTCCAAACTGATAATCGGTGGAAGCGCAAAAGCGATTCAAGGGAAACTAAACCAATCTGTGTAACGCCATTAAAAAAAAATGTGGAATATGACATGGTTTCTCTGGAAAATAATCAGCACACGTTCCAAATCCAACATTTTTAGTAGTTGCGCATAGACCAAATAAAACTTTTATTTTAAATTAAAGTTATAAAACTAAAATGCAAAATTTTTAAACATATTGTGACCATATAATGCATTTCTTCAGTTAAGAATTTGTGAGAAATGTGAGAAACCTACATATTCACAAATAAAGAACAAAAACAAACTTGGTGAGTAACATTTACCTATAGAGCACATTTCCCAAAGTGGTGTACAATCACAAAAGGTAAATATTCAGAAGAAATACATTTACATTCAGTTAAAGGATGTAAAATAGAAGATTTAAAAAAAAACTGAAAATAGCTCTTGGATTTAGGTCTGTTTTCAATCATTGCAATCTTTTCAGCTTTATGTACAGCTGGATGAAGATCATTGCAAAGCCACAGAGAAAGTACTGTCATCCTGCAATGTCTGTTTGGATCTATGGATCTCCAAAATACCGTTATCAGGATCTAGATATCAGTAATGTACGCTGGTGCTTGACCATTGATAACCCTGTACACAAAAACAGAGAATCTTAACGTGGATTCTAATAGTAACCAGAAGCCAGAGTAGAAAGGTCACGATCGGAGCTTAAACTTCCTCAAATCTGTCAACAGCATTGCATCAAAGCCTTGACATTGCCTTCATAGAGAGTCTACTATGCACAGCATTGCAATAATCTCACAGCAATAAAATAGCCTCATGGTTATAAAAGCACTAATTTCTTTTTCCACAAAACAAAAAATAGACTTAAGTCCAAAAATAATCAGAAGTTGATAAAAGCTGCTTGTACCACTGCATTGACTTGTTTCATTATTTTCAGCTCAGAATCAATAATATAACGGAGGCTCCTAACCTGGGGTGAAATGGAAAGGGAAGTGAGGACAGAGATCATTCATACAAGTAGAGCATGCTTTGGGCAAACTATAAATAATAGCCTCTGTTTTATTACCGTTCAGTCTCAGAAAACTACTGGCCAACAATCTCTTAATATCAGCCAGGCATTCCAAGAGTGGATGCTGAAGGAAGTTAGAGTTGAGTATCATCAGCATAAATGTGAAAACATATGATAACATCTCCTAAGGATCTCATGTACACGTTAAAAAGGAGCGGACTCAACATAGAACCCTGTGTAACTCCACAAATCAGTGATGTAGATAAGGAGGAATGTTCACCGATTTCAGCAGAAAAAGAGCACTCCTTGAGATAGGACCAAAACCATTTTAGTGCCTTCCATGAAAGTCAAAGACATTCTCAAGACTCCAGAGCAGAAGATTGTGCCAGTGTTTACTTTTTAGATTTGGGTTTAGCTTCTATAGCCTTGTTTACAGTCTGCATACACATGTTTCTAATCAGTAAAAAAAATTTATAGAAAATTGTATCTCAACAACCCCTATTATTATTTTGAAAAGTTCCTTTTATAATTGGGGGAGTTTCAAACAACAAGAAGACATACATTGTCAATCTTTTGCTGTTTTACCGGATTTGACTACAAATCCCAACTGATTCATGTAGTCACTTGTTCATACTAAACCCCTCCTTTAAAGGAAGCAACCTGTTCTGCTTATGGAGCACTGTGTGCAGAATTATTAGGCAAATGAGTATTTTGACCACGGCATCCTCATTATGCATGTTGTCTTACTCCAAGCTGTATAAGCTCGAAAGCCTCTCTGTAATGAGAAGGGGTGTGGTCTAATGACATCAACACCCTATATCAGGTGTGCATAATTATTAGGCAACTTCCTTTCCTTTGGCAAAATGGGTCAAAAGAAGGACTTGACAGGTTCCGAAAAGTCAAAAATAGTGAGATATCTTGCAGAGGGATGCAGCACTCTTAAAATTGCCAAGCTTCTGAAGCGTGATCATCGAACAATCAAGCGTTTCATTCAAAATAGTCAACAGGGTCGCAAGAAGCGTGTGGAAAAACCAAGGCGAAAAATCACTGCCCATGAACTGAGAAAAGTCAAGCGTGCAGCTGCCAAGATGCCACTTGCCACCATTCATCTTCATGTCGGCTTTCCTCCCTTTCGGGGTCGCCACAGCAGAATGAACCACCAACTCTCTGGCACATGTTTTACGTGGTGGATGCCCTTCCAGCCACAACCCATCACTGGGAGACACTTGCCACCAGTTTTGCCATATTTCAGAGCTGCAACATCACTGGAGTGCCTAAAAGCACAAGGTGTGCAATACTCAGAGACATGGCCAAGGTAAGAAAGGCTGAAAAACGACCACCACTGAACAAGACACACAAGCTGAAACGTCAAGACTGGGCCAAGAAATATCTGAAGACAGATTTTTCTAAGGTTTTATGGTCTGATGAAATGAGAGTGAGTCTTGATGGGCCAGATGGATGGGCTCGTGGCTGGATCGGTAAAGGGCAGAGAGCTCCAGTCTTACTCAGACGCCAGCAAGGTGGAGGTGGAGTACTGATTTGGGCTGGTATCATCAAAGATGAGCTCGTGGGGCCTTTTCGGGTTGAGGATGGAGTCAAGCTCATCCCCCAGTCCTACAGCCAGTTCCTGGAAGACACCTTCTTCAAGCAGTGGTACAGGAAGAAGTCTGCATCCTTCAACAAAAACATGATTTTCATGCAGGACAACGCTCCATCACATGCGTCCAAGTACTCCACAGCGTGGCTGGCAAGAAAGGGTCTAAAAGAAGAAAAAATTATGACATGGCCCCTTTTGTTCACCTGTTCTGAACCCCATAGAGAACCTGTGGTCCCTCATCAAATATGAAATTTACAAGGAGGGAAAACAGTTTTGAGTGTTTTCCAATACTTTTGAGTGTCCTTGCAAAGAAAGGTGGCTATATTGGTTACTGATTGGTTTTTATTTTGTTTTTGAATGTCAGAAATGTATATTTGCGAATGTTGAGATGCTATATTGGTTTCACTGGTTTAAATAAATAATTGCAATGGGTATATATTTGTTTTTTGTTAAGTTGCCTAATAATTATGCACAGTAATAGTCACCTGCACACACAGACATCCTCCTAAAAAAGCTAAAACTAAAAACAAACTAAAAACTACTTCCAAAAATATTCAGCTTTGATATTAATGAATTTTTTGGGTTCATTGACAACATGGATGTTGTTCCATAATAAAATTAATCTGCAGAAATACAACTTGCCTAATAATTCTGCTCTCCCTGTATTTGTCCGAGTTCTACACATGGTGTAATGATCCCTGGTTTGTTTGACATATGTTTAAGAATATGTTTAAAGTCCACAAAAATAGAAAAACAGGTTAAAAGAAAACATGTGACAACAAGACCCTTATATAATGTACTATGAGAAATAACAACCACTAACCCAAAATACTCATCACATCACACATCACAGTCAAACTTAGTAAAAAAACAACTCAACACAAATCAACAAATGTCCTATTGAAGTCCAAAAAGTAAGTTCAGTCTCCGCTCACACTGACCACACTATAGAATTAGCTTTAGTATTGCAATACAATGTTGGCAAGTTAAGGAAAGTGAAAAGAAAAGAAAGTTAAGGTATACAAGCTGTCTGTAGGGCACCAATGACTTTGATCAATAATGAAGGTTCGAGGTCTGTTTATATATTGAGCTTACTGATTAGATTGAATGTGCTCTAGATTTGGATAGCTAATCATATGGCTTGTTCCGAACTGAATCTCGGAAAGTTCACTCTACAGAGAATAAAGGCTTCGGGACTGGGAAGGAGGAGAAGGAGGAGACTGGGAAGCACCCCGAGCCCCAAAAACCCCCTAAGATGCACGACAGCTGCCAGATTTGGTGTTGCAGAATGGCAGCATCACAATATCCAGGTGGGTGCTACACACTGACGATGGATTCAGAGACAGATCCCTCAAGATGTAAAGCATTTTAGAGTCTAGACAAGCACCAAATAAATGTAAGGAATAGTTATCATTAATTATTACTAACTCTTTGACGAGGAGATTATAGCCTGCAAGGCACTATTTGGTTATCACTGCTTTATTGAATGAATACAAAGTGGTAAGGGACAAGACTACAAAGCCTTGAAATCATCGTTAGCTACTGATTGTTTTGAAAACCACACAAAATTGACAGGTCCATCTAAAGTAATTTTCCTTAATGTCTGTATTTTTTTAGAAATAGAGCTTCTTTCAGATGTTCATTAGAGAATGCACACGCAGACTCATTCGGAGGTGTGTATAAGGTCAGGCCATCCTCATGTGGTGAATGATAAACATGAATAATAGATCAGAATCCATCCTCGCACAGCAGCTGAAGGATTATGGAATATTTAATACATTTGTACCAGACATCATAAGTACTGTTATCGGCGAGGGTTCCAAACTGATTAATAAATCAATGGTTATATTAGAGATGTACCTAGAGACGATTCAGTAAAATATTTGCCTTATAAATAGACAGTAATCGGGTATATTTTTACATTTAACACACCATTTACCACTAGTGGGTGTTAAAAGCAATAACTGTCACCATTCAAATCAAATTCAAACACAAATGAACTGGCCTAAAGATAGAAAAAAGAGAATATAGACTTTAAAGTTTATTTTTTCCCATATTATCAGACTTTGAGAGAAACATGAATTGAATTGAAAGATTAAACATTACTATTATATCGCATAAACAACATCCAAGCAAATGATGATGATTTTGTTTTTAATCAGGTATTCAGTCACACCGGATGTGCAAGTAAACGGCTTGTAAAATATGTGCATGTGCTCAGGTCCTGAATAAATTCTCAATTTCCTCATGATTTCACAGTCTTTCCTGCGACACTTCTGGGAAATCAAATACAAATACACACAAAAATGAGTGGTTACCATTAATGGGTTAAATGCAAAAACTAGCCACTTCTGATTTAGTGCCAGTCAACTGGTGCATCCCTACTTTTATTCATTATCTGATGTGTTGTCTTGATAGAGTGTCTTTTAAAGCTTTAAATATTTGTTTTCTGCAATTAGCAACAGCTTGCTATATTGAAACAGCTCAGATTAAGACGGCAAAGCTAGCCACAGCATAGTCTTACCTAGTCAAACGGAGCCATTACTATGTAATAGACTTTAATCTCCTCAAAAAAAAGCTTTGATGTTCACCAAAATAGTGGTGAAGTTTTATTCGTGCAGAAAATTCTAATTTACAGCACAGAAGATCCTACGATCTGGCAAGCTAATGGATGTTAAAGAAAATCAGAAAGACCATAGTGAAACTTTTAGAGGGACATTTTAAGGATTACACATCTGTCAATGATAGAGTGGTTTCCAAAGAACTTTTACAGTCAAAAACATGGGCAGATGCAAAATATAACTAACTGTTTTTTTTTTTTATGTTTTACCTATAACATATTTTTAACACCCTTTTCAGCACAACCTCAGCTTTGTAGCTGAATAGTGTTCTCGTGCTAAATCATGGTTTACCTTTCACTGCCTAACTGATGTTTCAGTGCAGTTATGCATGCTTTTTTACCTAGCATTGAGTTTAAAGTGCTAAGCGCTCCATGGCTAAATGGGAGGAGCCTAGACCTCACACTCCCCCTCCTTTCAAGATCCACCAATGTCTCTTCTGACTAACTTGCAAAATAATTCTAATAGACATCCTTGTATGTCTGAAATGGTGGAGAGTTGGATGTCAATCAATGTTGAAGCAGTAAGCCGCTTTGTGTTTTGTATCATAATAAGTTTTCATGTCATAAATACATATATAGGTCAGATGTTGTAAAATATTTTAAAAAGAAAGTTGCAAGTTTAAAAAATATATAAGCATTGCTAACAATATAACAGTACCATTACACAATAGACTCACTTGTGAAACATACAATTTTGATTAAAAAACAAAACAATATTATTATGCATCATGGTGGTGCAGTGGGTAGCACGGTCGTCTCACAGCAAGAAGGTCGCTGGTTCGAGCCTCGGCTGGGTTGGTTGTCATTTCTGTGTGGAGTTTGCATGTTCTCCCCGTGATCGCGTGGGTTTTCTCCGGGTGCTCCGGTTTCCCCACAAGTCCAAAGACATGCGGTATAAGTGAATTGAGTAAGAACGATTGTCTATAGTGTTAAAGTGTGAATGAGTGTGTGTGAATGTTTCCCAGCGATGGGTTGCTGCTGGAAGGGCATCCGCCGCATAAAACACATGCCAGAGGAGTTGGTGGTTCATTCCGCTGTGGTGACCCCGAAAGGGAAAAAGCCGACATGAAAATGGATGGGTGGACAATATTCTTATGTCAGAAGGGGTGGTGTTTAGGAAGGCAGAACCCAAATGCAGACCAACCAATCAACTTTTATTTTAAATAATAAACAAGAAAATGAACAAGAAAACAAATGATCCATAAGGGGAAATCTAACTACTAAAATACTGGACTCAAACACGTTATAGCAAATAACTTACAAACACTAGATGAGAGAGGAGCAAAAGACAAGGAGGCAGGGAGTGACATTAAAAGCAGCAGACAGGCTGATTAAACTGTGAGGAATAAAAAGCAGACACAATCAAGGAATAATGAGGGGTAAACAGGGGAAGCAACTTAACACGAGCCAGCAGGCTGAAACAGGGCAGGTGGTGATACCCGTGTGCTTCATACAAACACAAACCAAGACAATGTACAATGACAAGACAAAGAAATAAATACAAGTGAGGTAAACAAAAAATACAATACAGAGGAACATAACTGACAGGCCCTGACATTATTATAAGTTGTAAATTAAATTACATCTGGCTTATGTTATATAAGTGCTAACACAGGTCAGAATAAGTAAATATAAGAAATGTATAAAATGATACAAGTAAATTATTATATAATTATTATATTAACCAAAAACTTAATTATATTTATAAAACATTTATGCATTAAACTTGCTCCACACCCCAGCTCCATGCACCTGCATATTTTGGTTAGTGGTCTGAGTAGATGTTTGAGAGATTATTTCAAGTTTTTGTTTTTATGCATTCACCTCAGTGAAGCATGCTTTCTGCTTGGTGTGTACACAGCGTAAATGTGACATTACACATTTTATGATTTCTGGCTCTCACTCCCTCCCTCTTGCTCTCTCTCGAGTGGACATATGAAGGACTGGTTAGTGCTTACCATCTTCAAGAAAGGGAAACAAAGAAACCATTGGGAAGACTGGATAATATGTATGCAAAGTAGCTCAAGAAAGAACTATTGGTGAATATCCAGGTGAGAAAGTTGTGATGTTGAGAGTGAACTAGCATTTGATGAATTTGCTGTTAGTATTGTGATTGCATTTAAAATGCTCAAAAAAACTTTATGAAAGTCACTAATGTTTCATTGTGGTTAAACTTTGATTCAAGTGTGTATTGTGTATTCTCTCTGATTATTTATTACTTAAACCTCCTGAAGGGAGTGGAAGATACATCTTAAAATGGGTTCTAGCAAGGGAACTCAATTTTAGACATGCCTAAAAAGAGGGTTAGAATCAAACTTGTGTAAAAGTGCTGAGTAGTTTCAGACCTGTTTTTGTGTTTTATTTTTATTTATTGCTTGTTATTAGTTTTTGTATTTTTCCATTTCTTCAAGCCTCAGAGTGTGCTTTCATGTGTAGGAACTGGCATCAACCTCTCTTCAGGTTGGTTGGGGGTTTTATTTCACAAATTTTATTGCTGTGCAATTTCTGGAAGTCCCTGTTGTAAATAAACTTTATCGATTGCAATTGCTCTCCAATCCTCTCACTCTTGGTTTCTTCACTGTTGGAATAATTATAATTAATTTTCTTTTGTAAAAATCAAATCTTACATGCAAAAACCTTCTTGATGATCAATGATGGCGTCACAGCTAGAGAAAACAAACATTTGATGAAAATTGATGGACAATCGTTAGTCATATTACAACGCTGCAAATTTGTCACTGTCTTATTCTACGTGAAACACTTTTGAAGCAACCAAGCGTTAATTAAAATAAAACTAACAGCACTGGCCAACTAATCAGCAATTAGCTAAAAGTGTCTGATTATTTAGCAAAAATTCTAGCAGTAAGTAAATTGATTTAAAATTAAAATTAGATCAATACTGTACTAGTCACTTAAACATAAAATGTTCAGATTCCAAGACCAATGGTATGATTGTGAATTTCTGCAGACTTGGTAGAACACCGTCCAATGGCCATCATGTGGATATTTAGTTTAATTTATTCATATATAATTGTTTTACATTGTATGTTTTTATTTATTTATAGATGAACAGGCATGGTCGCTAGTGCAACACCATGTCAAGATGCTGCAGTCTAAATGTGACAAAAGATTCCTCTTGTGTGCTTTCTGTAGTCATCTCTTATGTTAGCTGGTCAGTTTTGATCCATACATTAAATCAGCTGTAAAAGACAAAAATCAATAAGCTTTAGATTTGGGCACCAGATGCAGAAACAGCAAATGTATTGATTGAAGGGCCATTAAGAGGAGAAGCCTAACAAAATAAGTGTCTATATATTAATGTTTATATTTTAGTATATTTATGTCAAACAACTTGTGATAAAGGATATTTTATATCAAATAACTACAAAAACTTCTTTCAGCACTCTCTTGCTCAGTGTTGGGAATTCTTATAGTTCTCATAGGCAGTGAACACCCTGTAGTGTTCAGTGAGAGAATGATTCTTTAGATGTGGATCCTGGGTTTACTGCTCAATCCCTCCAGATCCACACAATGGCTTTAAGGGCTCTATGTGAAATCAGGGTGAGGGAGAGAGAGAGAGCTGGATAAAGAGCAAATCCACAGAGAATCACTCTACAGTGAAGAAAGGAAGCTCAGCCACCAATTACCATCCAATGCCTTAAACTAAATCTGCTTTGAGAAGTGCGTAGATGTGTTAAATTCATAGTAAGCTCATTGAAAGAGCAAATCAATTTCTACCTTTTGAGATCTGAGTTAGTTATCTGGCTAATTTATTGTCAATGAGATTCAAATCTCATGAATGCTAGATTGCAATGTTCATAGACAAACACGCAGTTCTGTGTGTTGTGAATAAAAGTAAATGGTGCTTTAAAAGGTCAAGGAGATATTTGCCTGTGTCCCTTGGCCGTGAAAACAATTAACGATAAAACAATTGTTTGAGTATATAAGAATATGATGTTATGATTCAGATCAGTCTGCTGATTCAATTTGCAACTTCATTTCTAGAAAATGTAGTTGATTTGTTGACTGCCGAAGTCAAAATGAGAGCAGGCAGTCTACAGATTCAATCTGTGCTAGGAAAAAAAATCTGGAGATCACAAGAACTGTCAGAAATCAGAGTCAGAGTTCCCTCATGAGATTTTAGTCGAAACATCTATTTGAGCTGTTACCAATGGACTCAAAGATAAAGATGTTAATTATAAAGTAATGATGATCTGCAAGCACTGACTTTTTTCTCGTTTGATTCTGTTTAATCTGTCAGATGAGTTCGTCATATGTAGCCCTATTCATCAATTATTTCCCTATTTAGTAGTTCTGCTTCCATCATTATGTATGTATGTATTTATTGAGAAATTGCCCAGAATAAAGCTTTGAGACAGCTGGACTAATATATTATTCAGAGGCAATTTAAATCGTGGAAACACTGTTAATATTTATAAGTCTGCTTTGTAACTCTAATATTAATAAATCAGCAGAGATTTATTGACATCAAAGTCTGCTGATCTTTTAGGCTCAGTTGGTAAAGCCTTAAGTCATGGGTTTAATACTCAGCAATCTAGGAATTGTGCATCTAAATGTACAATTTATTTGCTACTCTGACCTCGTATGCATTATACACCAATTAAACCCCTCTTGCTCTCTAGTCATGACGCTCCAGTCTAGTCAGAGTAGCATGCATACGAGGTCAGTTTCTTCATGTTGATTGAATCAAATCTGTTTGACCGTGGCCTTCCAGGACCAATTTACTCTAAACTACCTGTAGATCACTTTGTATCTTTGTATTATATAATGTCAGGGATGTTGGATCTGCCCAGGGAGAGCTTTAAAACTCTATGTTATATAGAGAGAACAAAGATCCTGAGTAGTTCTTAGCATCTCTTTGTATGCTGTGATCAGCAAATCGGGAACCCTGTCTTCAAGCAGCAGTGCTCCAACTGACACAGTGCGTGATGCTTCTAGTCCCCTTGAGGTGAAAGACCAGCCCACTAGAGGAATAGCGGCTTCTTGAGCCCTGGCAAGAAGAACTCCGCTGGTAGATATCTGCTGCATGTTGGTTGATATATGCTCAGACATCATGCTCAGTCCACGAAATATTGTCTATAAGTCTGATTGGTTTGGTATTGGTTTTTATGGCAGCATTTCTAGAATCCTGAAGTCATGATCTGAATTTTTTATTTATTCCGATTACCGGGAGAAGTATATGTACAAAAAAAGTGCAAAGTACAGCCATATAATCGAGACAAACAACTATTGTGTGTTTGTAGCTTGGTTAAAGTACAGTAATAAATATATGAAAAGGTTCCAGCTTGGCTAGTACCATTTCCATGGGACCCATTGTGCTGTTATTGCCCCTGCTTTTGTAAACTGAGGTTTTTTTGGTATTTGCGTTGTGTGTTTGGTCCTTCTCTAGAAAGAATACTGAATCTGGTCCCTGAAAGGTTATGTTACTGAGCAGGGGCCAAGAGTCGCCTCCCATGGGTTACCCCTTATATGTATCTCCATACAATTTCCTTTACAATTTTGTCGATGAATAGTGGCTTAAATTATTGTTCTCACTTGAGTAGCCCCACCCTTAAATATGTACAACTTTAATGTTAAAGTAATGAGTTGAAGATCAATTCAATGTATATCCATAGAAAAAATTTGATAATGCTAATGATGCTAATCTCAAAGAACATTTACATCACCTCTCCATTTGAACATTTATTGATGAAATTCACTCATTGTTAGAAACATATTATGGCCTTTTTAAACTAAAACCCATATAAATTGTGCCTGCTGACAATTTGATAACCACATTAGTGGCAGACCAATTCAATGCCCGATAATAATAGTTAGTGTTGATTATTCATTGGACCCATACTGGCAGTTATCCTATTTAATAAAAGACTGATACTTTCATAATAAAGCTGTTAGTAGAGGGTAAAGTACCTCATACTAAAATATGAGTTGCTCAACATCTCAAATGTTTGTGGATGAAACATTCATTCAATTTTTTTGTTAGAAGATAAAGACAAATATAACTACATACAACTACTATGTACAACTTTGTGCTAAATAAAATGACAACAATAAATCAAAAGCATTTCTGGCCACAACTGAGGCAGGCAGCAGAGAATCCGCCCTTTACTTGTAACCTCACAGTTAACCCAAACTACATCTAATGGAAACTGAAAACAAGCTAGCACAATTTAAACATATGGAAGAACATAGAAGAAACAACAGGGAAAAACTATTTAAGCAAGACAACTTAAAAATCTGACAAACATCTGCTTAAATGTATGGGTTTTCCACTTGAAAAGGGACAGGTTGGTAACTGTCCTTTAATTTAAATAGATGTTTTCTACAAAGTCTACAATATAAAGGGTTAAACTAATGAATGAGTCACTATTATATATTCAGCATAAATATGGATATTTAAGGTGTTTCAAGGTGGTTTCTGCAGTCTCAACACAAGCATCCATAACATTTTGAGAAAAACAGAATCTTGTGTTCAAGTAAGATGCTAAAACACTTGAACACTTAAAGGATGAGATCATTTAAATATTAATTGAACTCAAAATATGCCCTATGTGTAAGATATTCAGCAGCCCCAAGTCTGCCATCATTGATGATTGTGCCACATTATTACTGACTAATACATAATAATAATGTACAATAATGTACATAAACATAATAATATAAACAAATATGGAGGCTGCACATAACTGCAGTGCATACTCAGCTTTGACAAGACAGTGACCCCTGATAGAGGCTTGATCATTGAATGTGTATAAAATTAAAGCTAAATAAAAAAAATAATAAAAAAAAATCAGACAGAGCCTGCAAAGTCTCTGATTGTGTGATGTAGTCTGAAGCCTGTATATCATCATTAAAAATGTATACACATTTAATTAGACATACTTAGTTAATAAGCTCCAACTTCTACACAATCCACTCAGTTTCAGGTGCCATCCTTTCCACAGTAAAGTCATAACAGAGTGCCGACTTTTAGTGCATCTCAGGTTGATTCAGTCAAACATGCGACAAAGAACTTGTAGACCATTTTCCAGACATCATTGAACTCAGTAAAGCCTAATTAATTAGCAGCCCAATGAGGCATTGTATAAAGCTGTGCGTCTAGTATAAAGGCTTTTGATGGATTCAGGATACATGTGAAGGGCCTTGTATGTTTTTCCTTTTTTCACATGGTTCAAAAAAAGAGAGTAACAGCCCCAGATGTAAAAAAAAAAAACAAGTTTGTCTCGGCAACTGGTTGAACCTAAAGAAAGTTTGCGCTGTTCTGAGGTTCCAGAGTTATTTTTTTCTTCATTATAAAGAATCCTGTGAAATAAATCTATGTTTTCAAATATTTAAAACATAGATGACTTAATGATAACATTTATAGTTTTTATGAGCACTAAACATTTATTGAGTTTTTTTACCTTCATCGATTTGTATTCGTGTCTAAATATTCAGTTACACAAACCTAGTTACAACATTTTAAATAAATGATAATATTATTTAATATAATCATAAGAAGCTGGTATTTACATGCTGACCAAAATAGTGACAACAAAATATTGTAATAATCAGCCATGTCATTGGGTCAGAGTTTGAGTGTGAATAAAAGTTTAACAAAGAATGTCTAATAATGTTTGTGTGTTTTGTTGTGTGTTGTCATGGGTTTAAGTGTGTGTGTGTGTGTGTGTGTGTGTGTGTGTGTGTGTGTGTGTGTGTGTGCGCGTGCGTGTGCGTGTGCGCGTGTGTGGGGGTGTGTGCGCGTGTGTGTGTGTGCGTGTGCGTGTGTGTGGTGTAATAAGCTTTTCAGTTTATATTGAGTAAGTAAGAAAGTGTGTATCTTTCTGCTGATCGTAGAGAATCTGGTCTTTCACAGATCAGCACCTTCTTCTCCACTGAGAGTTTTATTACTTTATCATAAATTCTTCCTTTCAGGTTTAGCAGCTAACAATACTTTGAGTGTTAATGTGTGTTCACAGACACAATGTTTGTTCTCTTTTAAGACTCTGGTTTATTGGTGTTTTTCCACAAAAATAAGCATTTGTTTAGAAAGTTTCAAATTAAGAGGAACAAATTTTTTCACAAAATTGAGTCTTTGAGTATTAATGAATTAGGTAAAATTTACAAATTCGGGAGTGTTTTGTCAAGTATTTATTGAATTGATAGTTTTGTTAGATTTTTTTTCTTGTGTTATCCTTGAAAATTAAAATCTGTATTTGCCTTTTTTTATACAATTTTAGCAACTAGTGACAAATCTATTGAGTTATCCTTCCTTTTGGACAACTTTCATAAACTGGTGTCCTCGTTTGGGCTCTTTTCAGGGAGCAGTGGGAGCAGTTCACAGTGATATGAAAAGCCTCTCCCCACTCCAAGAAATCAAGTCCCTTGCTCTCTGTGAGAGTGGTGAAGAGAGACTAATATTAGTTAATCATAGTTCAAATCCAAAGCTTAGACTGGCAGTATTTTTCAGGTTGCGCACACTGTCTTCTTCTGTTTGTAAGCAAGTCTTAAACATTTACTATAAATTAGATGAATTTACATTTTTATTTCTGATTATCAAGCCAACACATTTCTTTTGATGATTCCCATGATGCAATCTTGCTCTCTAGTGTCTGTATTTGAGTATTCCTCTGTCTAAAAGGTCACAGGTTTTCACGCTTCACATATAAAATTTGACACACGCCCCAATGCAAACAAAAAGAGTCTGTAGACATGTCTAGCAAAATAACGCAGCAAATTAAGTTTTATTTAGTTTTTTTTTTTGCCATTTTTATTATTGAATATAATTATATTTACATTTAACAACACGTGTTTCTATTTTTAATTTAAAGAAATGCTTAATATATGTATATTCTGATCACTAAGCCCCAAATCACTTAAACCAGAGCACCAGTGAAATTAATTATAATATGAGTGAATGAACACTGAATGAGAGAATTAATTACTCAGCGATCTTGAAATAGGTTGATTATATGTGGCGGATTTGCTTGGAATACAGTAGGACTAATCTGTATATATGATCTGCTCCATTAAACTATTTAAAAATGCACACACAGTAAATATACAGGCATCCATGTCTCCTTTCTATGGAAAGACTGCCTTCCTACAGCTCAGAGGTTACTTCCCACTTTCTATACACTATACTTTTTACACTATACTGTGCCTCTAACAGGTCACTGCCCAGTTTATGCCCACTGCCTTAGCATGATAATTTTTTCCAACAACAATATGTAATAATCACATTTGCATTTTGCATACCTGACCCATCTGTAGAAAGCCAACTAATACCAACTCTTTTATTTTGCCCAAGGTTATCTTTTAACCAAATATGTCAATCTATTTTTGGGGAGAAAGGTTATTAACCGTAATTAACCAATAGCAAATGAGCATTGTCATGTTGTTTACTTTGATTCAAAAAGCCAGTGGATTTCAGACGAGCTGGGTTTGTGCAAGCATCTGTATCACATTGTCCCCCGAGTCTATGGTGAGCGCTTGTTCTCCCTATTGATCTACACTTTGGGCATAAAAAATTACTGACCAACAAAGACATAATGTTGGGAAATGCTAGAATAGAGAGGTCTCCATCTCCGTCTTAGGAAGTACATTCGGTTCCTCCGTGTCGGTGTCCCCCTAGAGCAGGGGTGTCCAACGTCGGTCCTGGGGAGCCACTGTCCTGCACATTTTAGTTGCAAACCTGCTGCAGTATGATATCCATATTAGTACACTCTACTTCAGCCAATCAGATGGCCATAATTAGTGCCACAGTTGTGTTTCATGATGGTTGAACCAAAAATGTGCAGGGCTCCGGCTCTCCAGGGCCGACATTGGACACCCCTGCTCTAGAGGTAGTAGTAACAACCGACTAGGGTGGAGTGCTGTATGCTAGAAGCACAATCTCGAGTTTGGATCGAGATATGTGCTTGCTGGAGCATAAATCGCCTAGTGCTTGGCAGTGTCCCTACTGGTAAAGCACTTTAGGAGAATGATGTTGGGACAACAAAAAGTGTTCTCAATAGCATTTTCACCCAGCATCTCGTTAGCTCTTTTTCAGGCAAAGTATCTCAAGAGCATCACCAGACTGCTCCTCTTTCACACTAGCTAACTATGAATGGAAGAATGCAAGAATGGAAGTTGCGTGGTTTGTGAGTGATACACATGTTTAGTCAAAGGGAAGACACGGTCATGAATCCATATAGTTAAAGTTTTATGCTCAATTTAGATAAATTTGAGGTGGATATTCACTTTTCAAAAGTGACTGAACTGAGATTTTTGAATATTCCCTCAGGGCTTTTTTTTTATAAAGATTTCCTTTTTCTTTACCTGGATTTAGAAAACTCGTCCATGCCTTTTTTTAACTGTGTAAATCCTGTGAAGATTTTTCTTTACCTTTGGTCTTCTCTCACTTTGATGTGATTTTCTTTTTGCAGCAAGAATTTTAAAGGTTAAATCTTTTATCTTCCAACAACAGTTCTCATTCACTGTTGCAACAATCATGTCACTCATTTCACCATCCCCTCCGTTTGTTTTCCTTCTCTTCAAATGTGTTTCCCTCTCAGCAGTGACTACTTCCATGGCGTGATCATTAGTGGACCATTTTGTGGAGACGCTATTATTTTTCTGCAGCTTTCCTCTCTACGCAAAATTTTTGTTGTGATTCCTATTTTATATTTTCAGTCATAGCACACCACAATGACCACCATCTGACATCTTCTGTATTAAAAATTATTCTACGCTTCTTTTCTTCACTCCAAGTTACTAAAAAAAAAATAAACTTTTTACAGAGTACTGACACAGATGCTCTCGGACACACCTTCCGAGAGAGAGAGAGAGAGAGAGAGAGAGCGAGAGAGAGAGAGATGGCCGGAAGCAGACATGCTGACAGCTTGGCTCATCTGATCTGTGTGTGCGTGTTATGAGATGATTTGTGAGTTTGTCCAGGCTGTTCAGAGTGAGAACCTTGCTGCTCTGACTCTGAATCCTTTGATTTTCAAACATCAGAAAGTTGATCTTAAATGAATGCAAAACCTAAACCAGCTCACCAGAAACATGACAAATACAAAAATCAAATCAAAAACAATTTATTAGAAATATGTGTGGAAAATAGACACAACAACTGAACTGACATAAATAACACCACTTACGCACTGATTATAGTGCTGTTTTTGATTAGTTTTTGGACTAAATCAATTAATCTAATTTTTAAATATATGTATTATATGCATTGCCAGTTCACCGAAATTGAAGCTTTGTTGTCCAATCATGCGCTACATTTACCTTTTGTGTGCTCAGGACAGTTTTGCCAACTAGATTAAAAAAATAAAGAGTAGTATTAAATATAGTTTTTTCTTCTGAGAGAAAGAAATTGATTGTGTTTAAGGAAGTTTAAAATGTTGCATGTTTGACACTGTCGGGATCTGCCCAGTATCTTGTTTGGAGAGCCGTGTCGCCAGGGGTCAGATCACTGACAGTCCTTCCCTCAGTTTTGGTTTCACCTTGATTTCAGTTATCTCTCTTATTTTGTTTTGCCACCTCCAGCCACATGGCTCGGGTCATGTGACTGACGGTGGCCATCTTTGATTAGTTTTTGCTCATGGTCTAGTTTTGTTCCTTCCTTTCCCCTCCCTTCTCATTTTCTAGTTAGAGTTTTCAGTTGGTACACCTGTAGTTTCCCTCGTTATGTTTGATTGGTTTCCCTTTATAAGCTTCCCTCAGTTTGCGTTTGGTGTCGGGTCATTATACCACTTATCGGTGTTTTGATGGTGATTCTATTTGCTCTTGTGCTGCAATTATGTCTTTCTGTTCAGTCAAGTTTTCAGTTGTACATTATTCGTTGGGTTTCCCCCTCGTGGGTTTTGCTTTGGTTGCCCTGCCTTTGTTATTTGTTTCGTGAATAAATTATTATTTTATGAGAAAGACTGTCATGCATTTGGGGTCTGCGTTCCACTTTTGGCCTCCTGTGCCTAACAGACACACTATCAATAGGATAATAATAAAAAATGAGAATGTTGCCATGTTTTTTAACTGGCTTGTATATTAACTGACTTTACAAATAAAGAAAATCGAATTACTCATCCCTAACTCACATTTACAAAAAAACAACTCCAAAAAAGGGAAAATGTCTACTTCATACCTCTCCCAGTCGTGCAATTTTCAAAGGTGCAATTGTCATTTTAGATTCCCTTAAGTCTAAAGCCCAAAGCACTGCATTCCCTTTTCTAGATTGACTTTTTTTTTGTTATCCAACTCCTAATTATGCAGGTTGCTGTCAACTTAAAGGATAGTTTTGTTGTTTGTTTGTTTTTAATAAATGTCTGAGTACTCACCACTTTGTGTGGCTGACTACTGACAGCAAGAGCAAACTGAGCAACACAAGGGGAGAAATCAATCCTTGCAAATATAGGGGCTGGTAGAGGAATACTGATGATATATGATTAGACATGAGGGGTGGGTATACAAAAAGACAGATCAAATGTAAAAGGAGCAATGTGAAAGCGAAATATTAGGAATAAGGAAAATCCTACTCAGATCACACAACAGGCATCAACACACAGGACAAAACCCAACTTATTACACAAAGAGGAATTCTCCATCATTGCACTCTAACACAGACACAGAAGAGACCTCATCAGCACAAACTAACTAGAACACAACCAAATAGCATTAAATACAAACAAGGGGTAATTAAATGCAGTTGGGAAGAGTAGGCATGTCACAGGTGCAAGGGGTAATTCAGCAAGAATTCTGACACAGATGTTTACATTACTATAAGGCTTTTTCTTAAAGCCCCTCATCTGCTCCTTAACCTAAACTGTGGTCACAAAATTAAGTAAGAGTAAATTTTGTAAAATGAACGTAATATGAATATGTTCATTACAACCTTACAACAACTTTATATCTTAAAAGCGCCTCACCCTATACACACAGTGCACAGTCTAAATAGCACAAAATCTTTAGGGAGGACAACAAAATCGCAAAGAAAAAGTTGCTCCATATTAGTACATTTTATATGTGTCTAATGTTCCGGTTTTAAGTATAATAAAATGTAAACCTAATAAAATACATGTTGATGATGTTGCATGCAGTAAAATTTTTCTGGCCCACATAACAATACATGCCCTTTTGCAGATCTGCACACATCTAACTTATTGTTGTTTTGAATTAATACATATTTAATAATGTGCCAATTTAATTCTAATAAAATTATTTTAATGAAATTAATATTTGTGTTCTAGGTCAGTGTTTTTTTGTTTTTTTTTTAAGAAATTACCAGATCCCTCGGTTAAATCTTGGATGCATACTCATGTTTGTTGTTGTCACAATGTTATATGAGTAAGCAGCTAATACATTCATTGTTATATTTAACCTTTAAATGACTATGGAGAAATGCAGCTCTAACAATCAAGAAGTATTTTATCTTACTTATACTAAGCGGAAAAAAAGAATATCTCCTGAACAAGCTCCGATCGCCATGCAGCTGGTCCTGTTCATACCGAAGTGCTTTTTACCCTTACCCTGCAAGTTTCAACCCGATACATAGAGAGGAAGTATTTTAAATAAATTAAATAAATTATTTGTGAAAAATCAAGGACAATGCTAGAGCTTTGCAGATGGTCGGCTTTGGAACCCTTTTAAGAGCGATAATGAAAATCTTAAAAATGTATTTTTAATTATACATTTCTTGTTTCATAATATCGGTCTGAGAGCTAATTCTTTTTGTTGTTTTGTTCAAATTATCCATCAATCTTCTTGTCGGCTAAGTCCCTTTCGGGGTCTCCACATTGGAATGAAGAGCCAACTCTTCTAGCATATGTTTTATGCAGTGCATGCCCTTCCAGCCGCAACCCACTACCAGGAAACAATTTGCCTGTACCGCATGTATTTGGACTTGTGGGGGACACCGAAGCACCAGAGTAAACCATGCAATCACAGGGTGAACATGCAAACTGCTATGAGACGACTGTGCTACCCACTACGCCATTGTGCCGTCCATGTTCAATTTATAATAACTAAAAAATATATGTAGTCTTTAAAATATTAGGTAAGTGCATTTTTTTACTGTGTGATTCTAACCATAATTTCTAAACAATATTATTTACAGGATTGTGTAATGTTTAATGTGTAGTACTTTTATAAGTACCACTACTTTTTTTTTTAATTCAGTGATATTTGTGAGGAGCACATATCTGTCAGATCTCCTGGCTGATCAGCTGGTTCTATCTGTTTGGTTTGTTTGTACTAGCTACATGTTCCTTTGTTTGTGCTCCTGATTGTTCTCTCCATCCCCTTATTCTCATTCAGTTAGTTGATTTGTTTCACCTGTCTTTTCTCATTTTCTCATAGCTCCCCTATTTATTCCCTTTGTTTGTGCTGTTCTGTGCCAGATTGTTGTTTGCTTCTGACCCTGCAACATCCAATATAGGTAACTGAATGCTTGACCAAATGCTTGCTGAATGTTTGACTCCAGAAGTCTCTCCTCACCTTACCAACCTTTCCCAAGTTTTTGCTCTTGTGCCTCCTGAATTTATGATGTTCTGAGCACTGGCCTGGTTCTGACCATTTCACCTGCCTCGTGTTTCCTACTAGCCAGTCTATTTTTTCTTCCTGGTTATTTCCAGTCATTCTTCCCCCAACTATTCCAGCAAAGTCTGCAAGTATTTTCTTTTGACGTTTTTCTTTAGAATTTTTAATTTTGCCATTTTTGCTTATGGACGGATCTGTCAGAATTTTTTCTTCTATAATAAATTATTGTCTTCACCTGCTTTTGGGGTTTCTTTCTGTTTACTGGCACTGACAATATCTGCATAGGGCACCCATATAGCCAGCAGTGACCCGGCTTCTCCAAATAATCTACACTGCATCTGTGTGTATTTGCAGAACAGATGGCAGAGCTCTCTATGTACTCTACAGAATATTTGTGTGTTCACTTTAAACTGCTTCAATATCATTATTAGAAACACTACTGAACATCTCTTTCTCTGACAGCTAAAAGATCTCCTAGAAGCATATTCAAGTAGGTCACTCCACCTGACAACTCCACTGCAGCACAAGTGAGTGTGTGTGACACTTAGAACACAAGGAGGAAGACTCAAGAGAGTGTTTCTTAAAGAACATGCTGATGCTACACACCTCTTTACTGATCCAGGAACCTAAATACTCAGAATTCGATTCAAACAACATATGCAAAAGAACAGCCAGGAAAATCAGTGGGGTAGATTGAGAAACAGATTGCATCCAAGTTTATTTTTTCTGTACTCCTTATGCACTTGTGAAAAAAGGATTTCCTGTGCAAAACATGCAGCAACCTCCCAACCTACCTCATCAATCCAATAAAGAACTAATTTAAACAACAAACTTAAACACAGCTAACTTTCATTGGAGAGTTCCTTGCAATCACATCCAAAGATTAGTTACAGCCTAGTACCAATGTTTTTTTTTCTAACATAAGAAATTGTTATTTTTGTGACAGCTGCATTAAACCAAACACATATACAGACAATGAGAGACCTTACGCAGCATTTGTGTAGAGCAGTAGTGCATAGAAATGTACATTTTTCTCTTTCCACCTCACATTCTTTTTCTCTCTGTCTACCTAACCAGAACCACACACCTCCTTGCTCTGCACAGATAAGACCTGAACAGGTGGCGGTAGTTACCCTTTACAATATAAGGACTAGGAGTAGAGATAATTGCATGAAAATGTAAGGAATACAAGTAGAAAGTAACTGTTCCAGTTAAATATAGATAAGGAATCAAAGTTTAGTATTTTGGTACTTGACATCCCTGTCTGTTATGTTTGTGAATATTTATATGTTTCATGTTACCCTTAAGACAACTGGTGCTCCCTAAGAGGTGGTCAGTGTCCCTACCCCTCTTTTAAACCTAACAGTTAAATATCTTCCCAAACTCAATGTAATGCCTGACCACATCTCCACAAGCAAATCACATACATTATAAACAGTTTATAAGTAAAGACAGAAAATAATTACTTACATATCAAATATACAAATGTCTGAGTTCATGTCTGAATTTTTACATGTCTGAGTTCAGACATGCCAACATTGTTGAAAGTTTTTTTACATTTCTAAATGACATTCTAAACGCTACTCCACAGATTCTACAAATCAGCAATTACAAGCCTTAGTATTTATCAGGGATTATTAATGATTTTACAATGCTGCTATCAGCAGTCGTGACTGATAAATTCTGAGGGGTTTATTATTCATCATTTACATCGACAAATGAGGTTAATCATCTGATTAACATAAGTTCGGGAGGAGCTTGGCTGATAATTCACTAATCATATGGGCCCAACCTACCCATATTATCTCCAGTACATAAGACACGACCACAGAGCTAACATCTACATCGTGCAAGCTATCCCTCCTTTCACCCCTTCGCCACTCGCCATGCACATTTCACCTCTTCTCACTTTGGTCTACACCTCCTTTAAACTGCAGTAATAGAATTAGTATTAGTAAGAGAATCATTCTCTAAAAACACTGTTGAGTGAGTGGCTTGCAAACACTACATCTTAAACATCAATCATCACTACCAGATCTTCTGTCATAGTTCTTTATTCATTTAAATAGACGTTAGTTTTTATTGAAGATAATAATCATGCGTGAGCCAAGAAGTCACTAGAAAAACTCAACAAAGATACAAAGCAGAACTAAACAGAAAAACTAATTAATCATCCACTACAGGGTTAAAATTTGGAGTATTGCTTTAATGTTGTATCAAAATTGCCAGACTAGATTCAAATGAAACTTTAGTGGGCAAAAACAGTAAGTTTGCTACAGTCTTTATAGATAAGAAAAATAATCAGAAATGAGATCAGTTCTTCCTCCATTAGGGCTGAGAATATACACCATCTGTCTAAACATGTACTTTATTGGATTGTCAAAGACAATCTTAATAAAGACATAGTCTTTGTGGAATTGAGGGTAAATAGTGGCAATATCACATGTTCTCCATAGTTTGAGCTCATATTGTTTTATAAGAGACAGGTTCCCTAAATTGTGCTTTAAAGAAATTTTAGACAAACGTTCAAACAAACCAACAAATGCGTAAACATTCTAGGAGCACATCAAAAACTTTCATTTGTGCTGTACCAAGGATCAGAATCAGAAAGATCTTTATTGTCAAGTGTACAGCGCACACACAAGGAATTGTGTGTAGTACAGCGGTACTCTCCAGTGTTGATACAGAAAAATAACACAATACAAAAAATTGCACAATAACAAGTGTACATTAACGCCCAATACACATCAACACAGTTGCACAGTAACACTGTAACAAAGGTTATGTAACTAAATTGCTCAAGTTAAAAGTACAGAGATTATTTGAGTTTGGCAGTACAGAAAACTGGACAATAACACAATAACTACAAAAAAGCTGGAGACCATCCCACCGTGGCTGCCATGCTCGGTGGCATCTTGGATCACAAGACAACTTCAAGTTATATTTGAATTGTGATTCATTAATTGGATCCACAAAAAAAACTGATTAATTGGATAACAAATATTATAATCACTTGACAGCCCTAGTAATGTAAATCAAAGGACTCTGAATGTTAACCTGGCTTGCTCAGCCGTAGGTGATTCAGACTTGGCAGAATCAAAGATATATGATCTAGATGCTCTCTATATGCAGCAGTGCTCTTTTGGTCACAATATGCCTTCCTCTGTGTTTTGCTGATACACATTGGGGACTTAAAGAAGCAATGTCTGACAGCTAAGGCAAACCAAAGTCTGACATGATCTACAACAAAACATTTATATAAATAAGATTGAAAAAAGATTAAAAGTACATACAATTGACAGATAAACTAAATAAGTCAGCCATGTCAAAGTTGACAATATTACATTCAAGTTTCAATCCATTGCTTTTTCAGTTTCACAGGATTATCTTTGACTCGTTTCCTTTCTTCCTTCCTCACATCCTTCCACTCACTAGAACTGTTTTCTATCACCTCCAGAATATTGCTTGTCTTTCTACATTTCTCAGCACCTCTGATGTGGAAACCCTGGTTCATGCTTTCATCACATCTCACTTGACTAGTTGACTACTGTATCATTCTCTTCTATGGTCTTCCAGCTCTATCATAATAAACTTCAGTACATCCAAAACTCTGCAGCCATGCTTCTTACTTTAACCAAAAAGTCTCCACATCACTCCTTCTTTCAACAACTTTGAAACTCTTATCTCTCAACTTGAATTTGCATTCATTCAGTTTTTTCTTATGCTCGCTGCACTGTATGCTGTTTAAATGGATTTTATTCTTGTTTTTTTCTGTTATTGTACCCATGTAAAGCTGCAGTGAATCTTCAGAAAAACACTATTTAAAACAAATATTATTACTATTATAAATTGTATGGTTTCCAAATTAAATCTGCACACACTACAATCTGTTTTATAAAGACTTGGCCGTCCTCTAAGTTAATGTTGAAAAAAAATGTGTACATTCTATAGCTTGTGAATTCCAGACAAGGGTTGGGGGTTGTCCTTGAAAGAGACAGGTCATATTCTCATTTATTTTACTGACATTGAAATACAGCTGAAAAGATGTAAAACTGAAAGCTATGATGGTTTAATGTCTTCTAACAATCTTGCACCCCATGTATTTTCAGAACACCCTCAATGTGAAGATATGTCCTTTTCCTGATGTTCCTATAATACTTAGCTTCATTAGTATACTTATTAAGTATTCAAGTCCTCAACTAGCACACAGTACAGTTACATTTGGCTCGTATGAAAGTAGCAAAATATCAAACTAGTTAGACCTGCAGATTCACATAATGCAGGGCAAAGACATGCCCTCTCTTTTTCTGTGTTGACATTTATACCCCATGTTAGATCTCTCACCTGACAGACAGTGACCCCTTCAAAATGACTAAGGAATTAGCAGAGCAAATGAAAAAATGTAATTTCTCAAAAAACTATATTCTCATTCAAAGAAAAATCTGCTGTAGAGTCATTTGTGGTAGTGGAGGTCCACTTTAAAGCCTTTAAAGGTACTGTATCATGTGTAAACTCGACTTTTTTTACATTTCTTGCATGTTTTAGTATGTTCCCACATCAAAAACATGCCTCAAATCATATTCAGATTGGTTTGATGCATGTTTGTT